>OX451374.1:16463011-16540511 GCA_949629185.1 Apamea crenata
TTACATATTTCTTATTACTACTTCTTATTTCTACTCCTTAATATTATTACATGACAGTTTGCGAGTTTTCCATCTTATATAATATCCATACTTATTTATATTTACATAGTTTTAGGGATTTTCATTCGTATGTTCTACATCTTGATATTATTAGAATACTCCCTGAATTACCTTTCTAGACAACCATCTTATTTCTCTATTCTTATTTCTAGGCCAGTTTCTTATGACTATTTACATTTGGTTTTGCCAGTGTGGGCATCTTTAATGTTTGTCAATATTGGTTTTGACGTTCTTAGCGGTTTATTTATTCTTCTGCTTTCAATGCTTGACCCTAATATTCTGTACAATATTATGCAAACATTTTTGCTTATGCGGTTTTGTTTCTTTTTATCACCTTTTCACAAATTTTTATGCAATATTCTAAGAACAACTCTCTCTTTTTACTCTTCATTATGAGCCACACATTTTCAGCTTCCAGTTTGGTGTCGAGTACGTGCTCGGCCACGAGCCTTACCTGGTCGAACACAGGACAGCTGAATAATACATGTGGCACCGTCTCAGCAGCTTCAGGATCGCAAATGCACGATGGGTTCTCCTTTCTCTTGAAGCGATTCAAGTATTCCGAGAACCCACCGTGCCCCGTCATGATTTGAGTGATGACGCTACTAATTTTAATCTTCCTGATTATCCCGTACGCCGCCACCGCATCCGGGAAAAACAGTTTTGTTATTGAGGCAGTTTCCTCGGCGCGGTATCTTCGGTTCCACACGTCAAGGGTTGCCATTCGGATGCATCTCTTGACGTATGAAACCGGGCACAAATCATAGTCGGGCTTTCGTTTGGAACCCTCAGCGGCACTTTTGGCTAGTTCGTCGGCCCTCTCATTCCCTGCCAACCCCGCGTGAGCTTTGATCCAAAACAAGGTAACCGCCTTGTTTTGGATAGACAAGGACCTAAGGTTGGCCCTCGTCTCTACTGCGAGGGGGTGGAGTCGGTTATGATTTTGGACCGTTTGCAGGGCTGCCATGGAGTCACTGAAGATTCCAAACGATTGCGCATTGTGCTTAAGGATTTCCCTGGTCGCGACGCATATTGCCAGTAGTTCAGCCTGGTAAACAGTGGAGTAGTGTGGGAGGGCAAGCTTGCGGGCTTTGGTTTCGGCGTCACCACTCCACACGGATAGTGCCGCTCCAACCTTGCCCCCAATCTTGCTCCCGTCCGTGAAGATGTGAACTTCAAGTTCACTCTGTGCATTAAGTTGCTCTTGGTTTACCAGGCATACGAGCTCTAGCTCAGCGCGCTCCGCAGGGTGTGGAGCCTCCATCGCCGAGGCACTCTGCTCGACATTCCTGTCGCCAAGTGCTGGCTGGGGCACCCCTCTTCTGGCCTCGTACAGCGATGCCGCTTCACGGACTCGCAGGTCGAGAGGTAGTATCCCAGCCAGCACTAGCGCGGAGTTTAGGGAGACCGTTCGGTATCCCTTGCACAGCTTTTGTGCAATGCCGCGCTGAACTGCTGCCAACTGCTTCCTAATGCCCAACTTCTCGACGGCTGGAGCCCACACGCTGGCGGCGTACATGATTACAGGTTCGACGGTAGCCACATATATTACCCGAATAACTTCGGGGTTAAGTCCCCAGCTGGTCTTTGCTGCCCTGGTGAGCTGCTTGTGGATTCCTATTGCCTTCCTGCACACCTTTGCGACGTGTGTATTGAATGTTAGCTGTTTGTCGATGGTGACACCCAGGATTTTGATCTCGTTGGACATGGCAATGTCGACCCCACCCATGCTCAGGCGCGGGGCATCGTACTTTAATTTGCGAGTTATAATCATCGCGTTGGTTTTTTGCGCGGCAAATTTAAGCTTGTTTTGTACGCCCCACGCCTGAACATGTTCGAGAGCGGCATTGGCACGTCCCTCGATCTCCAGCGCTGTGTCACCATCGAAAATCAGCACCACGTCGTCTGCAAAGGCTTGGCAATAGTCCTCCCTAGCTTCCAGGCTCTTGAGAAGCGGGTCCAACAAAAGGTTCCAGAGTATAGGTCCCCCAATGGAGCCCTGGACACAGCCCTTACTTGTGGCCTTGCAGTACTCTTCACCTGCGTACCTAACTGTGACCTTTCGGTTTTCGAGGTAGCTGTCGATGACCCTCCTCAAGCCGACTGGACACTGTTCCTCAGCCAGACGGACCCTTATGGCTGGCCACCAGGCGCTGTCGAAGGCCCCCTCTATGTCCAATGAAATCATGACTATGATTTTTTTCAGCACCAGCTTGCTGCGTATGTGCTGCATTAGTACATAAAGGGAGTCCTCTGTGCTCTTTTGGGGCATGAATCCATACTGGCGAGTACTCATCCTTGGAATCAGATGGAACTTGAGGCGGGCCACCAACATCTTCTCGTATATTTTGCCTAGTATTGGCAAAAGGCCGATTGGTCTGTACGCCTTTGGGGTACTGTAGTCGTCCTTTCCGGGCTTTTTTAGGACAATCACAATCGCCTCCTTCCAGATATCAGGGAAGTGGTGGCATTTCAGGCAGCAATTCAGGAGAGCGAGGGCTGCCTCAGGGGCGCCTCCTATAGCTCGGGAACATATATCGGCGGTGAAGCCGTCCGCTCCTGGAGCCTTTTTGGCGTTGAAGGACCTGCACGCCGTCATCAGTTCGACCATCGTGAATGGTGGATCGCAAGAGTCATCTTGCCCTCCAGCATTCACGACGTCGGCCTTTTCTCTGATAAGGCGATGGCATGTGCTGTCACTGTCCGTATGGTCTTCAGGATAGAAGGTGTTTGCCAGTAATTCAACTGAACCTTTCGTGTTCAGCACCTCCCCATCCTTCACTAGCGGTTGGTCCTCTCCCCTTTCCTTGGTCCTTCCTATCACCCGGTAGATTCCTTCCCAAACCCCCTCCCTGTCCTGTTTGGCGCAGAAGTTCTTCCAACTCTCAACGATGTCCTTGGCTGTTTCTGTTTCATACTCAACTTTCTGTTTCAGGTACTCTTCGACGACCTTCGATCTTCGGGCCGGTGCAGCACACCTTATTCTGCGTTTCCTGGTTGCGACTTCCTTCTTCATCCTCTCGAGTTTCTCGGACCACCACGGCAAAGTGAGCACTTCGTTGCTTTTCCTCATAGGCATTGATGAAGTGCATGCGTCTGTTATTGCTTGTGTAAAGTTTTTTATAATTATGTTGAGTTGTTCGGCTGTATTTAATTTATCTATTTCTTGTTTATTTATTTTGTTGTCTTGCATTAATTGGTCGAGTTTCTCATGAAACTCAGACCAATTTGCTTTTTTTGTATTAAAGATTCTTGTGGTTCTATTAATTTTTATACCTTTTGACCTTTTAAGTTTGATGTTAAACACAATGCCGTTGTGGTCCGAGCTCGTCAGGCCCTCGTCGACCCTCCAGTCGTCTACCAGGTCCAGAATATCGGTCGAGCATGCCGTGATGTCGACGTGGCTGCAGTACCGTTTTCCCCCTCTGATCGTGTCGAAGGTCGGAATTTCCCCTCTGTTGAGTATGTTAAGACTCAGCTCATCGAGAACTCCAGAAACTTCTTCGCCCCTACAGTCAATGGACAAGCTTCCCCACCAGGTGCTCTTTGCGTTCGCATCTCCTCCAACAATCCACATTTTGGAACCTATTTCTTCCTCAACGTGTTTGAGGTGCTCAAGGTAAGGTCCTATCGGCTGATCCGGCTCGAAATAAAAGGAGACCAGCGTGATCCTCCAGGCACTGGTCTGGATTCCCACCACGGTGATGTTGTTCGTGGTGAGTTTCGGGTACTGTATGACTGTGAGGTCTTGGTTGAAGACCGCTATTGCGGCCTTAACAGTCCCATCTCCGATGTCAGTGCTCTGGAAGATCCGAACTCCCCTGTGGCTCCTCATAACCTTTGCCCCTCCCACGTATGGTTCCTGGAGGAGAGCAAACGCAACTCCGCGTTTTGCAGCTTCCAGTAGTAACTCGTCTGTTGCGAGTTTTTTCCGCTGTAGGTTGGCTTGCACCGCTTTGTACAGGTTTGGGTTGCCTTGGGTGCCCTTAGCAGTACGCCACCGTCGATCTGGCGATTTCATCCCACCTGCGGCGTATTGGACAGCCAGGGTTAAACGCGTTGTGGTCAGCGTCGTCAAGCTTAGCTCTTGTGCAGTTCTGGCATTTGGGTGGCAAACCCGCGAGCCAGTCGGCACATGTCGACTTCAGGTGTGGGCCGCCACAATGACTGCACAAGTCGGCTGATTCCTTGCAGAATCGTCTGCCATGCCCGTAGCCCAGACAGCGCGTGCACTGAACCAGCGGGGTTTGGTCTTCTACCCTGACGCGCTGAAGGTCCACGTGCAGGCATCCGACTTCTGTAGCCCTTCTCCAGATGGTCGGTGAGACGCTGACCACAACGTGGTTTGTGTGCGGATTTCTTGTCCTTCTCCTGAACTTCACCTCCACTCTGTCCTCCTCTTTGTCGAGGTTATGAAAAACATCCTTGTTCTGATTCCTCATCGCCTTGAGAATGTCCTCATCTGAGTTAGCAGAGAGGACGCTCTTGAGGATCAGTAACGGGTCCTTGTTTTTCATTTCCTCGACATTGAGGTCCCGCCTTTCACCTTCCAATTTATTTTTGATCTTGTTCCTTTCTTCCCTGGTCTGGAATCCCATTATGATCTTTCTGTCTTTTGCCTTCCTCACTTTTTCGACCTTAACCCATCCCTCTGTTGCATCCACCGCTTTCCGTATCTTGCTAAGTACTTCGTCACCAGTTTCTGTGTCGTCTTTTGAGGTAACTACGATAGAGTGCAGCGTACTTCGCACTGGATTTGACATTCCGCTGGGTATCGCAGTTACACTCGCATACGTTGACGTTGATCCCTTTTCTATCGCGGCTTTCAATTCCTCCATCCTTTTGTTGTTTTCTTGTAGCAACTTCGAGTGTTCCTCAATTTGTGTTGCTAACAAGTTTTGTTCCGCGTTCATGGAGAAGGTAGCATCGGTGGAAGCAACTTCGGGCACTATGTTACCCATCACCCCTCCTGCGTTAATGGTTTTGGCTTCCCTTTCTGCTTCCTTCACCAGCTGATACAGCCGGTCCAGAGCTTCTGCGACGCCGTTTTTTATTTCGGTCTTAATGTTCCTTGAGACGCTTAGGTGAAGTTTGGCTTTGTTCAAGCAGGCCTTTGCTTCTGTTGACCGATCCACGTAACGTGACTTTGGCGGCGTATGGACCTCTATCAGTTTCGTGGTTTTTGGAAGGGTTTTATTCTCCTGCGACTCTGAAGGTTTTTGTAATGCTTTTACAGGGCCAGCCTGTATCGTCTTGATGGTTAAGGGGGGTGTTGGGTCTGAACTTGTGGCAGCTTCCCAGTCTCCAACACTGCGGCGGACATTTAGAGGTGATGTTCTGGATTTTGGTGGTGTTTTCTCACCCTCCACCTTCTTTAGCGGGGTCCTTATTCCGAACATGTCAGAGGTACGCGTCAAAAACAATAAAAGTATAAAAGTGTATGATAAAAAGAAAGAGAAGTAAAGAAAAAGAGAATATATTATAAAATATTCAAATATGTCAATAAAACTCCCCTGAAGGCGCCAACTACCTCAAAAAACAGTTATTTTTGTGATTTACCAATAGGTTTTGGTGTATGCGTAGCTGGAAGAGCTTAAATGACGCTAAAAAATTTTTGCCCAAAACCCAACGTCTACCTTCCTATAGACCAGAGGGCGGGTGGGTGGGCAAATTTTTTCCGAGCTAGGCGCACGTGCGAGGTGTCAAAAGACGCGTCTCCGCGCGGGCTAGTCAACTATTTGTGTTCCTGGAATAATCCCGAAGAAAAATCGGGAATTATCCTGAAAAAACTGATTTTAAGACCAAAAAGTATGTAAAACACCGAATAACACCACCGAAACGGGACTCGACTTCGCGGAACGCGCACGGGAGTACAGGTAAGGCAGGTAAGTATCGGATTAAATTATTAAAAACCAGGAATAGACTGAAAATTTTGAATAAAATTTAAAATAGTGCTTTCTAAAGGGAGTTTTTTGAAAATTTTTACAAGTCAATAAACGAAAAAGTGTTTTTCGCGAAATTGTCAATTATCCCTAGTGGGAACGTTACAGGGAGTCTAGTTAAGATTTAAAATGCTGAAAACAGCTTGATATTGCGTCACCGGGATGCAAAGATATGAGGTTTTTATTAAAAACGTGTATCCCTTAGGTAGATTTCGTCTATGTATCAGTACTATTGACTGTAAAGAGTTTCTGGAATAACAGAAGTACTATGCGAGCTAGGCGCACGGGCGAGGTGTCAAAAGACGCGTCTCCGCGCGGGCTAGTCAACTATTTGTGTTCCTGGAATAATCCCGAAGAAAAATCGGGAATTATCCTGAAAAAACTGATTTTAAGACCAAAAAGTATGTAAAACACCGAATAACACCACCGAAACGGGACTCGACTTCGCGGAACGCGCACGGGAGTACAGGTAAGGCAGGTAAGTATCGGATTAAATTATTAAAAACCAGGAATAGACTGAAAATTTTGAATAAAATTTAAAATAGTGCTTTCTAAAGGGAGTTTTTTGAAAATTTTTACAAGTCAATAAACGAAAAAGTGTTTTTCGCGAAATTGTCAATTATCCCTAGTGGGAACGTTACAGGGAGTCTAGTTAAGATTTAAAATGCTGAAAACAGCTTGATATTGCGTCACCGGGATGCAAAGATATGAGGTTTTTATTAAAAACGTGTATCCCTTAGGTAGATTTCGTCTATGTATCAGTACTATTGACTGTAAAGAGTTTCTGGAATAACAGAAGTACTATGCGAGCTAGGCGCACGGGCGAGGTGTCAAAAGACGCGTCTCCGCGCGGGCTAGTCAACTATTTGTGTTCCTGGAATAATCCCGAAGAAAAATCGGGAATTATCCTGAAAAAACTGATTTTAAGACCAAAAAGTATGTAAAACACCGAATAACACCACCGAAACGGGACTCGACTTCGCGGAACGCGCACGGGAGTACAGGTAAGGCAGGTAAGTATCGGATTAAATTATTAAAAACCAGGAATAGACTGAAAATTTTGAATAAAATTTAAAATAGTGCTTTCTAAAGGGAGTTTTTTGAAAATTTTTACAAGTCAATAAACGAAAAAGTGTTTTTCGCGAAATTGTCAATTATCCCTAGTGGGAACGTTACAGGGAGTCTAGTTAAGATTTAAAATGCTGAAAACAGCTTGATATTGCGTCACCGGGATGCAAAGATATGAGGTTTTTATTAAAAACGTGTATCCCTTAGGTAGATTTCGTCTATGTATCAGTACTATTGACTGTAAAGAGTTTCTGGAATAACAGAAGTACTATGCGAGCTAGGCGCACGGGCGAGGTGTCAAAAGACGCGTCTCCGCGCGGGCTAGTCAACTATTTGTGTTCCTGGAATAATCCCGAAGAAAAATCGGGAATTATCCTGAAAAAACTGATTTTAAGACCAAAAAGTATGTAAAACACCGAATAACACCACCGAAACGGGACTCGACTTCGCGGAACGCGCACGGGAGTACAGGTAAGGCAGGTAAGTATCGGATTAAATTATTAAAAACCAGGAATAGACTGAAAATTTTGAATAAAATTTAAAATAGTGCTTTCTAAAGGGAGTTTTTTGAAAATTTTTACAAGTCAATAAACGAAAAAGTGTTTTTCGCGAAATTGTCAATTATCCCTAGTGGGAACGTTACAGGGAGTCTAGTTAAGATTTAAAATGCTGAAAACAGCTTGATATTGCGTCACCGGGATGCAAAGATATGAGGTTTTTATTAAAAACGTGTATCCCTTAGGTAGATTTCGTCTATGTATCAGTACTATTGACTGTAAAGAGTTTCTGGAATAACAGAAGTACTATGCGAGCTAGGCGCACGGGCGAGGTGTCAAAAGACGCGTCTCCGCGCGGGCTAGTCAACTATTTGTGTTCCTGGAATAATCCCGAAGAAAAATCGGGAATTATCCTGAAAAAACTGATTTTAAGACCAAAAAGTATGTAAAACACCGAATAACACCACCGAAACGGGACTCGACTTCGCGGAACGCGCACGGGAGTACAGGTAAGGCAGGTAAGTATCGGATTAAATTATTAAAAACCAGGAATAGACTGAAAATTTTGAATAAAATTTAAAATAGTGCTTTCTAAAGGGAGTTTTTTGAAAATTTTTACAAGTCAATAAACGAAAAAGTGTTTTTCGCGAAATTGTCAATTATCCCTAGTGGGAACGTTACAGGGAGTCTAGTTAAGATTTAAAATGCTGAAAACAGCTTGATATTGCGTCACCGGGATGCAAAGATATGAGGTTTTTATTAAAAACGTGTATCCCTTAGGTAGATTTCGTCTATGTATCAGTACTATTGACTGTAAAGAGTTTCTGGAATAACAGAAGTACTATGCGAGCTAGGCGCACGGGCGAGGTGTCAAAAGACGCGTCTCCGCGCGGGCTAGTCAACTATTTGTGTTCCTGGAATAATCCCGAAGAAAAATCGGGAATTATCCTGAAAAAACTGATTTTAAGACCAAAAAGTATGTAAAACACCGAATAACACCACCGAAACGGGACTCGACTTCGCGGAACGCGCACGGGAGTACAGGTAAGGCAGGTAAGTATCGGATTAAATTATTAAAAACCAGGAATAGACTGAAAATTTTGAATAAAATTTAAAATAGTGCTTTCTAAAGGGAGTTTTTTGAAAATTTTTACAAGTCAATAAACGAAAAAGTGTTTTTCGCGAAATTGTCAATTATCCCTAGTGGGAACGTTACAGGGAGTCTAGTTAAGATTTAAAATGCTGAAAACAGCTTGATATTGCGTCACCGGGATGCAAAGATATGAGGTTTTTATTAAAAACGTGTATCCCTTAGGTAGATTTCGTCTATGTATCAGTACTATTGACTGTAAAGAGTTTCTGGAATAACAGAAGTACTATGCGAGCTAGGCGCACGGGCGAGGTGTCAAAAGACGCGTCTCCGCGCGGGCTAGTCAACTATTTGTGTTCCTGGAATAATCCCGAAGAAAAATCGGGAATTATCCTGAAAAAACTGATTTTAAGACCAAAAAGTATGTAAAACACCGAATAACACCACCGAAACGGGACTCGACTTCGCGGAACGCGCACGGGAGTACAGGTAAGGCAGGTAAGTATCGGATTAAATTATTAAAAACCAGGAATAGACTGAAAATTTTGAATAAAATTTAAAATAGTGCTTTCTAAAGGGAGTTTTTTGAAAATTTTTACAAGTCAATAAACGAAAAAGTGTTTTTCGCGAAATTGTCAATTATCCCTAGTGGGAACGTTACAGGGAGTCTAGTTAAGATTTAAAATGCTGAAAACAGCTTGATATTGCGTCACCGGGATGCAAAGATATGAGGTTTTTATTAAAAACGTGTATCCCTTAGGTAGATTTCGTCTATGTATCAGTACTATTGACTGTAAAGAGTTTCTGGAATAACAGAAGTACTATGCGAGCTAGGCGCACGGGCGAGGTGTCAAAAGACGCGTCTCCGCGCGGGCTAGTCAACTATTTGTGTTCCTGGAATAATCCCGAAGAAAAATCGGGAATTATCCTGAAAAAACTGATTTTAAGACCAAAAAGTATGTAAAACACCGAATAACACCACCGAAACGGGACTCGACTTCGCGGAACGCGCACGGGAGTACAGGTAAGGCAGGTAAGTATCGGATTAAATTATTAAAAACCAGGAATAGACTGAAAATTTTGAATAAAATTTAAAATAGTGCTTTCTAAAGGGAGTTTTTTGAAAATTTTTACAAGTCAATAAACGAAAAAGTGTTTTTCGCGAAATTGTCAATTATCCCTAGTGGGAACGTTACAGGGAGTCTAGTTAAGATTTAAAATGCTGAAAACAGCTTGATATTGCGTCACCGGGATGCAAAGATATGAGGTTTTTATTAAAAACGTGTATCCCTTAGGTAGATTTCGTCTATGTATCAGTACTATTGACTGTAAAGAGTTTCTGGAATAACAGAAGTACTATGCGAGCTAGGCGCACGGGCGAGGTGTCAAAAGACGCGTCTCCGCGCGGGCTAGTCAACTATTTGTGTTCCTGGAATAATCCCGAAGAAAAATCGGGAATTATCCTGAAAAAACTGATTTTAAGACCAAAAAGTATGTAAAACACCGAATAACACCACCGAAACGGGACTCGACTTCGCGGAACGCGCACGGGAGTACAGGTAAGGCAGGTAAGTATCGGATTAAATTATTAAAAACCAGGAATAGACTGAAAATTTTGAATAAAATTTAAAATAGTGCTTTCTAAAGGGAGTTTTTTGAAAATTTTTACAAGTCAATAAACGAAAAAGTGTTTTTCGCGAAATTGTCAATTATCCCTAGTGGGAACGTTACAGGGAGTCTAGTTAAGATTTAAAATGCTGAAAACAGCTTGATATTGCGTCACCGGGATGCAAAGATATGAGGTTTTTATTAAAAACGTGTATCCCTTAGGTAGATTTCGTCTATGTATCAGTACTATTGACTGTAAAGAGTTTCTGGAATAACAGAAGTACTATGCGAGCTAGGCGCACGGGCGAGGTGTCAAAAGACGCGTCTCCGCGCGGGCTAGTCAACTATTTGTGTTCCTGGAATAATCCCGAAGAAAAATCGGGAATTATCCTGAAAAAACTGATTTTAAGACCAAAAAGTATGTAAAACACCGAATAACACCACCGAAACGGGACTCGACTTCGCGGAACGCGCACGGGAGTACAGGTAAGGCAGGTAAGTATCGGATTAAATTATTAAAAACCAGGAATAGACTGAAAATTTTGAATAAAATTTAAAATAGTGCTTTCTAAAGGGAGTTTTTTGAAAATTTTTACAAGTCAATAAACGAAAAAGTGTTTTTCGCGAAATTGTCAATTATCCCTAGTGGGAACGTTACAGGGAGTCTAGTTAAGATTTAAAATGCTGAAAACAGCTTGATATTGCGTCACCGGGATGCAAAGATATGAGGTTTTTATTAAAAACGTGTATCCCTTAGGTAGATTTCGTCTATGTATCAGTACTATTGACTGTAAAGAGTTTCTGGAATAACAGAAGTACTATGCGAGCTAGGCGCACGGGCGAGGTGTCAAAAGACGCGTCTCCGCGCGGGCTAGTCAACTATTTGTGTTCCTGGAATAATCCCGAAGAAAAATCGGGAATTATCCTGAAAAAACTGATTTTAAGACCAAAAAGTATGTAAAACACCGAATAACACCACCGAAACGGGACTCGACTTCGCGGAACGCGCACGGGAGTACAGGTAAGGCAGGTAAGTATCGGATTAAATTATTAAAAACCAGGAATAGACTGAAAATTTTGAATAAAATTTAAAATAGTGCTTTCTAAAGGGAGTTTTTTGAAAATTTTTACAAGTCAATAAACGAAAAAGTGTTTTTCGCGAAATTGTCAATTATCCCTAGTGGGAACGTTACAGGGAGTCTAGTTAAGATTTAAAATGCTGAAAACAGCTTGATATTGCGTCACCGGGATGCAAAGATATGAGGTTTTTATTAAAAACGTGTATCCCTTAGGTAGATTTCGTCTATGTATCAGTACTATTGACTGTAAAGAGTTTCTGGAATAACAGAAGTACTATGCGAGCTAGGCGCACGGGCGAGGTGTCAAAAGACGCGTCTCCGCGCGGGCTAGTCAACTATTTGTGTTCCTGGAATAATCCCGAAGAAAAATCGGGAATTATCCTGAAAAAACTGATTTTAAGACCAAAAAGTATGTAAAACACCGAATAACACCACCGAAACGGGACTCGACTTCGCGGAACGCGCACGGGAGTACAGGTAAGGCAGGTAAGTATCGGATTAAATTATTAAAAACCAGGAATAGACTGAAAATTTTGAATAAAATTTAAAATAGTGCTTTCTAAAGGGAGTTTTTTGAAAATTTTTACAAGTCAATAAACGAAAAAGTGTTTTTCGCGAAATTGTCAATTATCCCTAGTGGGAACGTTACAGGGAGTCTAGTTAAGATTTAAAATGCTGAAAACAGCTTGATATTGCGTCACCGGGATGCAAAGATATGAGGTTTTTATTAAAAACGTGTATCCCTTAGGTAGATTTCGTCTATGTATCAGTACTATTGACTGTAAAGAGTTTCTGGAATAACAGAAGTACTATGCGAGCTAGGCGCACGGGCGAGGTGTCAAAAGACGCGTCTCCGCGCGGGCTAGTCAACTATTTGTGTTCCTGGAATAATCCCGAAGAAAAATCGGGAATTATCCTGAAAAAACTGATTTTAAGACCAAAAAGTATGTAAAACACCGAATAACACCACCGAAACGGGACTCGACTTCGCGGAACGCGCACGGGAGTACAGGTAAGGCAGGTAAGTATCGGATTAAATTATTAAAAACCAGGAATAGACTGAAAATTTTGAATAAAATTTAAAATAGTGCTTTCTAAAGGGAGTTTTTTGAAAATTTTTACAAGTCAATAAACGAAAAAGTGTTTTTCGCGAAATTGTCAATTATCCCTAGTGGGAACGTTACAGGGAGTCTAGTTAAGATTTAAAATGCTGAAAACAGCTTGATATTGCGTCACCGGGATGCAAAGATATGAGGTTTTTATTAAAAACGTGTATCCCTTAGGTAGATTTCGTCTATGTATCAGTACTATTGACTGTAAAGAGTTTCTGGAATAACAGAAGTACTATGCGAGCTAGGCGCACGGGCGAGGTGTCAAAAGACGCGTCTCCGCGCGGGCTAGTCAACTATTTGTGTTCCTGGAATAATCCCGAAGAAAAATCGGGAATTATCCTGAAAAAACTGATTTTAAGACCAAAAAGTATGTAAAACACCGAATAACACCACCGAAACGGGACTCGACTTCGCGGAACGCGCACGGGAGTACAGGTAAGGCAGGTAAGTATCGGATTAAATTATTAAAAACCAGGAATAGACTGAAAATTTTGAATAAAATTTAAAATAGTGCTTTCTAAAGGGAGTTTTTTGAAAATTTTTACAAGTCAATAAACGAAAAAGTGTTTTTCGCGAAATTGTCAATTATCCCTAGTGGGAACGTTACAGGGAGTCTAGTTAAGATTTAAAATGCTGAAAACAGCTTGATATTGCGTCACCGGGATGCAAAGATATGAGGTTTTTATTAAAAACGTGTATCCCTTAGGTAGATTTCGTCTATGTATCAGTACTATTGACTGTAAAGAGTTTCTGGAATAACAGAAGTACTATGCGAGCTAGGCGCACGGGCGAGGTGTCAAAAGACGCGTCTCCGCGCGGGCTAGTCAACTATTTGTGTTCCTGGAATAATCCCGAAGAAAAATCGGGAATTATCCTGAAAAAACTGATTTTAAGACCAAAAAGTATGTAAAACACCGAATAACACCACCGAAACGGGACTCGACTTCGCGGAACGCGCACGGGAGTACAGGTAAGGCAGGTAAGTATCGGATTAAATTATTAAAAACCAGGAATAGACTGAAAATTTTGAATAAAATTTAAAATAGTGCTTTCTAAAGGGAGTTTTTTGAAAATTTTTACAAGTCAATAAACGAAAAAGTGTTTTTCGCGAAATTGTCAATTATCCCTAGTGGGAACGTTACAGGGAGTCTAGTTAAGATTTAAAATGCTGAAAACAGCTTGATATTGCGTCACCGGGATGCAAAGATATGAGGTTTTTATTAAAAACGTGTATCCCTTTTTTTTTTTTTTTTTTTTTTTGTGGATGGGAAATCATCAAATGACCCCTCCCGCTCTGGGTGGAGCGGAAGGGAGTGTCAGACTTTTACTGACTAAAACCCACCCGTGTTCCTTCCTTAGCCCTTTCTGTTCCAGGGCAGCGGTTAACCTTTCGGAAAATCCCACCGCCCCGGCAGGCTTCGGCCCCGTGTGGGGCCCCGTCCTCTGCTGACATCTCTTTGAGGCGCGCGTGGAACACAACGCGCCGTCCGGCACGGGCCTGGTCCTGATCGGACGGTGAGCTACCCATTACTCACCGCCCGCAGGCCCGCGCCTACGGTGGCCGGGAGTCGTCACGCGGCTCCCGACGCCCGGAGCGTCTCCCGCGGCGGCTGAGGCGTGAGGTGTTCTCCCTCAGCCTCCCCGCCACCTCCTTCGCTAGCATGACTGCTTCGCAGAAGGAGGTGACTGCCTCCCATTCTCTCTCGCCCCGGACCATGGCTTGCACCAGGGCCGGGCGCGAGAGGTCGCCGCCGTTGCCGATCGCCTCCACGAGGACACGGCGGGTCTCCGCCCAAGCAGGGCAGACCTCCACCGTGTGCTCCACCGTGTCCTCTGGGCGATCCGGGCAGTGGTGACACCCGGGCGTCTCCTCCCGCCTGATGATGTGCAGGAACCTCCCGAAACATCCGTGTCCGGAGAGGACCTGCGTCAGGCGGTACGTGAGGGCGCCGTGACGCCTCTCTAGCCACTCCTCAAAGAGGGGTCTTATCGCCGCTATCGCGGCGTGCCCTGCGCTGGGTTGCGATAGTCGCGCCTTCCATTCCGCCATGAGATCGCGCCGGAGGTCCGTCCGCTCCGCAGTGATTTGCCGCGGGTGCAGAGTTTCCCCCCGGCGTAGTGCCTCCGCGCGCCAATCATGCAGGCGCGCGAGCACTATCGCCTCCAGATCCCATGGCGGCAGTCCGGCAAGGAGGCATGCCACCTCGCGCGAGATCGTGCGGTAGCCCCGGATCAGCCTTACGGCTACCACCTTCTGGGGCGCGTTCAGATAGTGTGCGGCTCGAAGCCGCAGTGAACGCGCCCATACCGGGGCCCCATATAGGGCCATGGACCGCACGACCCCCGCGTAAAGCCTCCGGCAGGAGGCGTTTGGCCCCCTCAGGTTGGGCAGGAGCCGCTTTAAGGCGGCCCCGGCCCGTTCCAGTTTGGGGGCCAAACGTCGGAAATGCTCGACGAAGTTCCACCGGCTGTCGAGGACGAGACCCAGGTATCTCATCGTTGTCTCGACGCCGATGTGAACCCCTCCTACCATCAGTTGAGATCCCGAAGGTGGCCCGTACCGGGGCCCATGAAAGGACATGGCCTCGGACTTGTGCAATGCCACCTCGAGACCCAACTGCCGGATCCTATCCACGACTATCGCAACCCCGCGTGTCATTGCGTCGGCCGCCGCCTGATGCGACCTCCCCTGCGCCAGGACCAGCGTGTCGTCAGCGTAGCAAACTACACTGACGCCATCAGGGAGGTCTGCCCGCAGCACCCAGTCGTAACCGATGTCCCACAGGAGCGGCCCCAGAACCGATCCCTGTGGGACACCGCACGACATCTCTCGCCGGCTCCAGTTCCCGTCGCGACCGGGGTAGATGACGGCTCTATCCGTCAGATACGCCCCGACTATTCGACGGAGGTAGGTCGGCACCCGGTGATACCGAAGTGCCTCCCCAATGCAACTCCAGGGCAGGGTGTTAAACGCGTTGGCGATGTCGAGTGACACCGCCACGACGGCCCCGCCCCGGGACACCGCATCCCCCGTCGTGAGGGCTCTAACGCGCATGATGGCGTCCACCGTCGAGCGCCCCTTGCGGAAGCCAAACTGGCTATCCGCAAGATCCGGCCCTGTCCCCACCAGGTGCCCGACGAGGCGGCCCGCAATCACTCTCTCGAAGAGCTTGCCAACCTCGTCGAGCAGCACAATGGGCCGGTATGCGGACGGAGAGTCCGCAGGGCGCCCTGGCTTCTGAATGAGGACCAGCTTCCCTGTCTTCCAACGGAGTGGAAACTGGCCTCTCTCCATGCATGCGCTTAAGAGCGCCTCCAGTCGAGGCCCGAGAGCCGTCGAGGCCAGGACCCAGGCTTTACCCGGCACGCCATCGGGTCCTGGGGCGGTATTTTTGGCCTTCAGCCTGCCTACCGCCGCTCCCAGCTCTACCCCGGTCACTTCGGGTGTGTCGTCGTCGTCGTCCATGTGGTCCGCTTCGGACACCGCTATTGGCGGAGCCATAGGCGGGGGAGTATGCTCCCCCCGTGAAGGGAACAGAGCGCTCACCACCTCCTCCACCAGCTGTGGGCGGAGACTCTGTGTCAGCGGGGGGGCCCAGGTGCGGAGTTTATTCCGCACCATCTTGTAAGGGCGCCCCCATGGATCTCTGTTCAGAGTCTCCAGCATCTCCTCGCGGGCCAAGTCCTTGGCCCGCTGGACAGCCTCTCGGAGGGCGGTCTTCGCCGCTCTGTACCCCCCGTACAGCTCCGCCTCCGTGGCTTCCGCATCCGGAGGGCGGATGCGGCGCCTGCGGTGCCTGGTGTACCGGTGTCGCGCGTCGACGCACGCCTTGCGTAACGCCGCGATCTCCTGCGACCACCAGTACACCTGACGTCGGGCGCGTCCTGGCCGGACTCGGGGCATTGCCACGTCACAAATCTCGGACATGGCCTCCCGGAACCACTCCGCCTCATCGTCGATATCAGCAGGCCTGTCCGGTGAATTCACCCAGGCCTGCACGATCGAGGCTTCCAGGAGAAGCTCCCGGTCCAGCTGCTTCAGCGCCCACCGCGGACCACTCGGGGCCTGTTGGACCAGCGCGCTGGAGGTCTGGGCGGAGACATCGAACCGGATATACCGGTGATCGGAGTAGGTCTCCACCTCCTCCATGACGCGCCAGTCAATGACCTGCTGCGTCAGAGCGGGGCTGGCGAACGAGATGTCCACTACCGACTCGCCCCGCATCCGCACACACGTAGGAACAGAACCCCGATTTAGGACGACCAGGCCTGTTTCCAGAGCCCAGTCCTCCACCATCCTGCCCCGCACGTCCGTGCACCGGGAACCCCAGGCCAAGTTCTTGGCGTTGAAGTCCCCGAGCACTAGCACGGAGAAGGGATGGTTCCTGGCGACGACGACACTCAACTCTGTTAAAGAGTTCTGGAGCTCGGCGAGAGTTCGGCTCGGAGAGAAGTAAACTCCCACTACTACAATCTCTCCGACCCGTGCTGCTACGCACCCCTGTCCCTTCGTGACACATTCGAGGGACGGGGTACCGGCGGCAGCCGACGAAATTATGGCCACTGAGCCGCTAAGGTCCTCCACCCAGTCATCCCTGGGCGGGACAAAGTACGGCTCAGCGACCACGGCGATATTAATCGACCACTGCGCCATGGTCTGGAGCAACAAGTCCTGAGCGCAGGCGCAGTGGTTGATGTTCGCCTGGAGGAGGCGTAAAGGAGCCATTACTCCTCCATTTCGACCCCCTCCCGGGCCTCTTGAGGAGGCCCTTCAGTAGCGGCGGCGGCGGCGGCGGTGGCGGCGGCGGCGGCGGTGGCGGCGGCGGCGGCGGTGGCGGCGGCGGCGGCGGTGGCGGCGGCGGCAGCAGTGGCGGCGACGGTGGTGGTGGTGGTGGCGGTGGTGGCGACGGCGGCGGAGGGCCTGCCTTTCCTCCTGGTTTCGGTGGGTGGGGCGCAGGACTTGCTCCCCGCCCGGTGATCGGCCGGCTTGCCAGCAGCCGCACATGCGACGCAGTGCGGCGTGGCGTTGCACGAGCCGGCCTTATGTCCGGGCTTACCGCAGCGAAAGCACAGAGTGCTGCGGTCCTCCGAGGTGCACATGGCGCTCGCATGGTGTCCCACGAGGCATCGATAGCACCTCAGAGGTCTGGGCTCCAGCAGCTTGACCTGCGCTGACACCCAGCCCACCAGGAGTCTTCCACCCTCCACTATCTGTCGCGCCGCCGTCACGGGACAGCTTACCGTAATGGTTCGCATGCCCGTGAAGTCGGGACGTATGGTGCCCGCCTTCACCTGGTCGGCCAGACACCCGCCCGTCCCGACGACGGCGGCTACCACCTCCTTCTCCGTAATGGAGTCATCCAGGCCCATAATGCGCATGTCTGCGCACTTGACGGGCCTGGAGACTCGAGCCTCGTCCGCATTGAGGGACGCCCTCAGCTTCTCAGCTAGGGCGTCAGCGGTGGGGCCACTCATCGCACCGGGGATCTCCAGCATGCGGGCACCAGTGGCGGTCACCCTATACCGGAGGCCCCCGGTGATCCCCAGCTCCTGGAGGTTCACCGCCGCTCTTGCCTTCGTGAGCACGTCGCCGTAGGTCACCCCCCCTTTAACCGCGTCCGGCTGTAGTGTTATGACTACAGCCGCGGTCTTAGGGGAGCGAAGCCTAGCCTCAACGGCTCGCTCCTTGCGGCGCCGCCTTTGCGCCTTTTTTCTGGCCGCCTTGGCCGCCTTCCTCCTCTCCCCGACCACTTGCCACTCTGCGTTGGTCGTGGGAGGTTCTTCTGGGAGAGGCGAAGGCTCTGGGGCCCTCGCCTTCCCAGCCGTTTTGCCCTTGTTCTTATGGGCCGGCGCCGGTTTTGCAGGCGCCGAGGCTCCGCCAGCCGACGCCGGTTTCGCCGGTGTCGGTTTCGCCGGCGCCGGTTTCGCCGGTGCCGGGGCTCCTCCTGCCGACGCCGGTTTGGCCGGCACCTGGGCCCGCCCAGACGGCCCGGGCTTAGGCGCGGCAGCGGCCGCATACGTGGTCGCCTTCGGCCCCGAAGCCGCCCTACCCGCCAAGGGGGGGCGCAGAACGATTCCCTCCAGGACGTCGAAACGCGCCTGGAAGGTCGCCAGCTCCTTCCGAACCAGGTCCAAGACCTGGTTCTCCACCGGCACGGGCCGGCTTGGCGGTTCCGCCCTCTCCTTGTCGGGGGCTTTCAGGCCGGCCAGGTCTGCACGGAGCCTCCGGTTCTCCTCTTGGAGAAGCTCCGTAGCAGCCGTCAGGCGAGCCACGTCCGCCCGCAATGCGGCCACTTCGCCAGCCGAAGGACCGGCGTAGTTGGCCGCCTCCGCTGCCGCCATAATGGAGGCCCTTGCCAGGTCCATGGCCTTGTTCTTAGTGTCCTGGCGCTTTTTTAATCCCACGTCCCGGATCGCGGCCTCCACGACCGCCGCAAAGCTCCTTTTGCGGTCCGCCTCGGGGCCGCCAACCTCAACCGCCTCGTCACCTGAGGGCTCCGAGGCGACCGCGCGACCGGTCTCCCCCTCCTTTGCGGGCTCCTCCGCACGCTCGGCCGCCTCCCGAGCAGTGAGGCCCCTCCCTGTGCCTCGGCCCCGGACTCCTCCCCGCCTCGTGGCGGGGATCTTCCTGGCCAGCTCCCAGTCAGAGGACGACCCCTGGCCGCCCACTGACCTTGGCCGCTTGCTTCGTCCCTTTCTATTAGCAGCGGCCGCGCGGCACGGGCTCCCTGAGCCTTCCGTGCTCGATCCTCCCGATGCGGCGTCGGACTCCGACCCCGCATCACTCCTCTCCTCTGTGCGCTCCTTGCGCGGTACCTCTGCGTCGCACAGGCGCTCCAGGCTAGCCCGGAGCTCCTTTTCTTGCGACGCAGGTTGACGCGGGTCGGCGGTGGTGTGCCGGCCCACGAGACTATCGGTGCCCCCCCCATATACGGTGGGGCTGCCTTCCGTAGAAGGACGGGATTGTGCCTCCTTGAAGAGGTTGCCCGCCTGGGGAATAATTCCTTTAGTCTGCTTTTTCATGTTGTCCTTTTAAGGGTGAGGTCCCTATTCGCGCTAATGACCGGATCCCCTCCGGCCATTCATCCCCTCGGCACGCTAGACCTTGGGATTGGGGTGATTTTTTAGAGAGGTTGTCTTCCTCGCGGCCCGGGCCTCAGTGGCCCGGACCCCCGGTCCTGAACTCAGAATTACGGTGTGGCCGACGGCTGGGCAAAACCAACCGCCGCCCCGGCGTCCCCACGCTGCCGCCGGATACCGGACAGACGCAGCGCGGACATGGACTCCCTTCACGACCCACACTCCCGTGGGTGCAGCGGCGCGAGCCGCCCCTCCCCAGTCTACGCCCACTCACCTTCCTCTGTAAGCAGAGGGGGAGTGGACGTACTATAGCCCGGTTCCCTTCACCGACCATCAAGGATGATCGGTGATTGGAACCGTGACCCTTCCCCGTTTGTTGAAGATTAGCCGCCAGCCCCAAGTGTCCACCAAAATCTGGTGGGCACTTGGAGCCGACGTTGCCCAGGGTGCGCCACGAGGAGGCTCTTCAACATGCACCCCAAACGTGTATCCCTTAGGTAGATTTCGTCTATGTATCAGTACTATTGACTGTAAAGAGTTTCTGGAATAACAGAAGTACTATGCGAGCTAGGCGCACGGGCGAGGTGTCAAAAGACGCGTCTCCGCGCGGGCTAGTCAACTATTTGTGTTCCTGGAATAATCCCGAAGAAAAATCGGGAATTATCCTGAAAAAACTGATTTTAAGACCAAAAAGTATGTAAAACACCGAATAACACCACCGAAACGGGACTCGACTTCGCGGAACGCGCACGGGAGTACAGGTAAGGCAGGTAAGTATCGGATTAAATTATTAAAAACCAGGAATAGACTGAAAATTTTGAATAAAATTTAAAATAGTGCTTTCTAAAGGGAGTTTTTTGAAAATTTTTACAAGTCAATAAACGAAAAAGTGTTTTTCGCGAAATTGTCAATTATCCCTAGTGGGAACGTTACAGGGAGTCTAGTTAAGATTTAAAATGCTGAAAACAGCTTGATATTGCGTCACCGGGATGCAAAGATATGAGGTTTTTATTAAAAACGTGTATCCCTTAGGTAGATTTCGTCTATGTATCAGTACTATTGACTGTAAAGAGTTTCTGGAATAACAGAAGTACTATGCGAGCTAGGCGCACGGGCGAGGTGTCAAAAGACGCGTCTCCGCGCGGGCTAGTCAACTATTTGTGTTCCTGGAATAATCCCGAAGAAAAATCGGGAATTATCCTGAAAAAACTGATTTTAAGACCAAAAAGTATGTAAAACACCGAATAACACCACCGAAACGGGACTCGACTTCGCGGAACGCGCACGGGAGTACAGGTAAGGCAGGTAAGTATCGGATTAAATTATTAAAAACCAGGAATAGACTGAAAATTTTGAATAAAATTTAAAATAGTGCTTTCTAAAGGGAGTTTTTTGAAAATTTTTACAAGTCAATAAACGAAAAAGTGTTTTTCGCGAAATTGTCAATTATCCCTAGTGGGAACGTTACAGGGAGTCTAGTTAAGATTTAAAATGCTGAAAACAGCTTGATATTGCGTCACCGGGATGCAAAGATATGAGGTTTTTATTAAAAACGTGTATCCCTTAGGTAGATTTCGTCTATGTATCAGTACTATTGACTGTAAAGAGTTTCTGGAATAACAGAAGTACTATGCGAGCTAGGCGCACGGGCGAGGTGTCAAAAGACGCGTCTCCGCGCGGGCTAGTCAACTATTTGTGTTCCTGGAATAATCCCGAAGAAAAATCGGGAATTATCCTGAAAAAACTGATTTTAAGACCAAAAAGTATGTAAAACACCGAATAACACCACCGAAACGGGACTCGACTTCGCGGAACGCGCACGGGAGTACAGGTAAGGCAGGTAAGTATCGGATTAAATTATTAAAAACCAGGAATAGACTGAAAATTTTGAATAAAATTTAAAATAGTGCTTTCTAAAGGGAGTTTTTTGAAAATTTTTACAAGTCAATAAACGAAAAAGTGTTTTTCGCGAAATTGTCAATTATCCCTAGTGGGAACGTTACAGGGAGTCTAGTTAAGATTTAAAATGCTGAAAACAGCTTGATATTGCGTCACCGGGATGCAAAGATATGAGGTTTTTATTAAAAACGTGTATCCCTTAGGTAGATTTCGTCTATGTATCAGTACTATTGACTGTAAAGAGTTTCTGGAATAACAGAAGTACTATGCGAGCTAGGCGCACGGGCGAGGTGTCAAAAGACGCGTCTCCGCGCGGGCTAGTCAACTATTTGTGTTCCTGGAATAATCCCGAAGAAAAATCGGGAATTATCCTGAAAAAACTGATTTTAAGACCAAAAAGTATGTAAAACACCGAATAACACCACCGAAACGGGACTCGACTTCGCGGAACGCGCACGGGAGTACAGGTAAGGCAGGTAAGTATCGGATTAAATTATTAAAAACCAGGAATAGACTGAAAATTTTGAATAAAATTTAAAATAGTGCTTTCTAAAGGGAGTTTTTTGAAAATTTTTACAAGTCAATAAACGAAAAAGTGTTTTTCGCGAAATTGTCAATTATCCCTAGTGGGAACGTTACAGGGAGTCTAGTTAAGATTTAAAATGCTGAAAACAGCTTGATATTGCGTCACCGGGATGCAAAGATATGAGGTTTTTATTAAAAACGTGTATCCCTTAGGTAGATTTCGTCTATGTATCAGTACTATTGACTGTAAAGAGTTTCTGGAATAACAGAAGTACTATGCGAGCTAGGCGCACGGGCGAGGTGTCAAAAGACGCGTCTCCGCGCGGGCTAGTCAACTATTTGTGTTCCTGGAATAATCCCGAAGAAAAATCGGGAATTATCCTGAAAAAACTGATTTTAAGACCAAAAAGTATGTAAAACACCGAATAACACCACCGAAACGGGACTCGACTTCGCGGAACGCGCACGGGAGTACAGGTAAGGCAGGTAAGTATCGGATTAAATTATTAAAAACCAGGAATAGACTGAAAATTTTGAATAAAATTTAAAATAGTGCTTTCTAAAGGGAGTTTTTTGAAAATTTTTACAAGTCAATAAACGAAAAAGTGTTTTTCGCGAAATTGTCAATTATCCCTATTGGGAACGTTACAGGGAGTCTAGTTAAGATTTAAAATGCTGAAAACAGCTTGATATTGCGTCACCGGGATGCAAAGATATGAGGTTTTTATTAAAAACGTGTATCCCTTAGGTAGATTTCGTCTATGTATCAGTACTATTGACTGTAAAGAGTTTCTGGAATAACAGAAGTACTATGCGAGCTAGGCGCACGGGCGAGGTGTCAAAAGACGCGTCTCCGCGCGGGCTAGTCAACTATTTGTGTTCCTGGAATAATCCCGAAGAAAAATCGGGAATTATCCTGAAAAAACTGATTTTAAGACCAAAAAGTATGTAAAACACCGAATAACACCACCGAAACGGGACTCGACTTCGCGGAACGCGCACGGGAGTACAGGTAAGGCAGGTAAGTATCGGATTAAATTATTAAAAACCAGGAATAGACTGAAAATTTTGAATAAAATTTAAAATAGTGCTTTCTAAAGGGAGTTTTTTGAAAATTTTTACAAGTCAATAAACGAAAAAGTGTTTTTCGCGAAATTGTCAATTATCCCTAGTGGGAACGTTACAGGGAGTCTAGTTAAGATTTAAAATGCTGAAAACAGCTTGATATTGCGTCACCGGGATGCAAAGATATGAGGTTTTTATTAAAAACGTGTATCCCTTAGGTAGATTTCGTCTATGTATCAGTACTATTGACTGTAAAGAGTTTCTGGAATAACAGAAGTACTATGCGAGCTAGGCGCACGGGCGAGGTGTCAAAAGACGCGTCTCCGCGCGGGCTAGTCAACTATTTGTGTTCCTGGAATAATCCCGAAGAAAAATCGGGAATTATCCTGAAAAAACTGATTTTAAGACCAAAAAGTATGTAAAACACCGAATAACACCACCGAAACGGGACTCGACTTCGCGGAACGCGCACGGGAGTACAGGTAAGGCAGGTAAGTATCGGATTAAATTATTAAAAACCAGGAATAGACTGAAAATTTTGAATAAAATTTAAAATAGTGCTTTCTAAAGGGAGTTTTTTGAAAATTTTTACAAGTCAATAAACGAAAAAGTGTTTTTCGCGAAATTGTCAATTATCCCTAGTGGGAACGTTACAGGGAGTCTAGTTAAGATTTAAAATGCTGAAAACAGCTTGATATTGCGTCACCGGGATGCAAAGATATGAGGTTTTTATTAAAAACGTGTATCCCTTAGGTAGATTTCGTCTATGTATCAGTACTATTGACTGTAAAGAGTTTCTGGAATAACAGAAGTACTATGCGAGCTAGGCGCACGGGCGAGGTGTCAAAAGACGCGTCTCCGCGCGGGCTAGTCAACTATTTGTGTTCCTGGAATAATCCCGAAGAAAAATCGGGAATTATCCTGAAAAAACTGATTTTAAGACCAAAAAGTATGTAAAACACCGAATAACACCACCGAAACGGGACTCGACTTCGCGGAACGCGCACGGGAGTACAGGTAAGGCAGGTAAGTATCGGATTAAATTATTAAAAACCAGGAATAGACTGAAAATTTTGAATAAAATTTAAAATAGTGCTTTCTAAAGGGAGTTTTTTGAAAATTTTTACAAGTCAATAAACGAAAAAGTGTTTTTCGCGAAATTGTCAATTATCCCTAGTGGGAACGTTACAGGGAGTCTAGTTAAGATTTAAAATGCTGAAAACAGCTTGATATTGCGTCACCGGGATGCAAAGATATGAGGTTTTTATTAAAAACGTGTATCCCTTAGGTAGATTTCGTCTATGTATCAGTACTATTGACTGTAAAGAGTTTCTGGAATAACAGAAGTACTATGCGAGCTAGGCGCACGGGCGAGGTGTCAAAAGACGCGTCTCCGCGCGGGCTAGTCAACTATTTGTGTTCCTGGAATAATCCCGAAGAAAAATCGGGAATTATCCTGAAAAAACTGATTTTAAGACCAAAAAGTATGTAAAACACCGAATAACACCACCGAAACGGGACTCGACTTCGCGGAACGCGCACGGGAGTACAGGTAAGGCAGGTAAGTATCGGATTAAATTATTAAAAACCAGGAATAGACTGAAAATTTTGAATAAAATTTAAAATAGTGCTTTCTAAAGGGAGTTTTTTGAAAATTTTTACAAGTCAATAAACGAAAAAGTGTTTTTCGCGAAATTGTCAATTATCCCTAGTGGGAACGTTACAGGGAGTCTAGTTAAGATTTAAAATGCTGAAAACAGCTTGATATTGCGTCACCGGGATGCAAAGATATGAGGTTTTTATTAAAAACGTGTATCCCTTAGGTAGATTTCGTCTATGTATCAGTACTATTGACTGTAAAGAGTTTCTGGAATAACAGAAGTACTATGCGAGCTAGGCGCACGGGCGAGGTGTCAAAAGACGCGTCTCCGCGCGGGCTAGTCAACTATTTGTGTTCCTGGAATAATCCCGAAGAAAAATCGGGAATTATCCTGAAAAAACTGATTTTAAGACCAAAAAGTATGTAAAACACCGAATAACACCACCGAAACGGGACTCGACTTCGCGGAACGCGCACGGGAGTACAGGTAAGGCAGGTAAGTATCGGATTAAATTATTAAAAACCAGGAATAGACTGAAAATTTTGAATAAAATTTAAAATAGTGCTTTCTAAAGGGAGTTTTTTGAAAATTTTTACAAGTCAATAAACGAAAAAGTGTTTTTCGCGAAATTGTCAATTATCCCTAGTGGGAACGTTACAGGGAGTCTAGTTAAGATTTAAAATGCTGAAAACAGCTTGATATTGCGTCACCGGGATGCAAAGATATGAGGTTTTTATTAAAAACGTGTATCCCTTAGGTAGATTTCGTCTATGTATCAGTACTATTGACTGTAAAGAGTTTCTGGAATAACAGAAGTACTATGCGAGCTAGGCGCACGGGCGAGGTGTCAAAAGACGCGTCTCCGCGCGGGCTAGTCAACTATTTGTGTTCCTGGAATAATCCCGAAGAAAAATCGGGAATTATCCTGAAAAAACTGATTTTAAGACCAAAAAGTATGTAAAACACCGAATAACACCACCGAAACGGGACTCGACTTCGCGGAACGCGCACGGGAGTACAGGTAAGGCAGGTAAGTATCGGATTAAATTATTAAAAACCAGGAATAGACTGAAAATTTTGAATAAAATTTAAAATAGTGCTTTCTAAAGGGAGTTTTTTGAAAATTTTTACAAGTCAATAAACGAAAAAGTGTTTTTCGCGAAATTGTCAATTATCCCTAGTGGGAACGTTACAGGGAGTCTAGTTAAGATTTAAAATGCTGAAAACAGCTTGATATTGCGTCACCGGGATGCAAAGATATGAGGTTTTTATTAAAAACGTGTATCCCTTAGGTAGATTTCGTCTATGTATCAGTACTATTGACTGTAAAGAGTTTCTGGAATAACAGAAGTACTATGCGAGCTAGGCGCACGGGCGAGGTGTCAAAAGACGCGTCTCCGCGCGGGCTAGTCAACTATTTGTGTTCCTGGAATAATCCCGAAGAAAAATCGGGAATTATCCTGAAAAAACTGATTTTAAGACCAAAAAGTATGTAAAACACCGAATAACACCACCGAAACGGGACTCGACTTCGCGGAACGCGCACGGGAGTACAGGTAAGGCAGGTAAGTATCGGATTAAATTATTAAAAACCAGGAATAGACTGAAAATTTTGAATAAAATTTAAAATAGTGCTTTCTAAAGGGAGTTTTTTGAAAATTTTTACAAGTCAATAAACGAAAAAGTGTTTTTCGCGAAATTGTCAATTATCCCTAGTGGGAACGTTACAGGGAGTCTAGTTAAGATTTAAAATGCTGAAAACAGCTTGATATTGCGTCACCGGGATGCAAAGATATGAGGTTTTTATTAAAAACGTGTATCCCTTAGGTAGATTTCGTCTATGTATCAGTACTATTGACTGTAAAGAGTTTCTGGAATAACAGAAGTACTATGCGAGCTAGGCGCACGGGCGAGGTGTCAAAAGACGCGTCTCCGCGCGGGCTAGTCAACTATTTGTGTTCCTGGAATAATCCCGAAGAAAAATCGGGAATTATCCTGAAAAAACTGATTTTAAGACCAAAAAGTATGTAAAACACCGAATAACACCACCGAAACGGGACTCGACTTCGCGGAACGCGCACGGGAGTACAGGTAAGGCAGGTAAGTATCGGATTAAATTATTAAAAACCAGGAATAGACTGAAAATTTTGAATAAAATTTAAAATAGTGCTTTCTAAAGGGAGTTTTTTGAAAATTTTTACAAGTCAATAAACGAAAAAGTGTTTTTCGCGAAATTGTCAATTATCCCTAGTGGGAACGTTACAGGGAGTCTAGTTAAGATTTAAAATGCTGAAAACAGCTTGATATTGCGTCACCGGGATGCAAAGATATGAGGTTTTTATTAAAAACGTGTATCCCTTAGGTAGATTTCGTCTATGTATCAGTACTATTGACTGTAAAGAGTTTCTGGAATAACAGAAGTACTATGCGAGCTAGGCGCACGGGCGAGGTGTCAAAAGACGCGTCTCCGCGCGGGCTAGTCAACTATTTGTGTTCCTGGAATAATCCCGAAGAAAAATCGGGAATTATCCTGAAAAAACTGATTTTAAGACCAAAAAGTATGTAAAACACCGAATAACACCACCGAAACGGGACTCGACTTCGCGGAACGCGCACGGGAGTACAGGTAAGGCAGGTAAGTATCGGATTAAATTATTAAAAACCAGGAATAGACTGAAAATTTTGAATAAAATTTAAAATAGTGCTTTCTAAAGGGAGTTTTTTGAAAATTTTTACAAGTCAATAAACGAAAAAGTGTTTTTCGCGAAATTGTCAATTATCCCTAGTGGGAACGTTACAGGGAGTCTAGTTAAGATTTAAAATGCTGAAAACAGCTTGATATTGCGTCACCGGGATGCAAAGATATGAGGTTTTTATTAAAAACGTGTATCCCTTAGGTAGATTTCGTCTATGTATCAGTACTATTGACTGTAAAGAGTTTCTGGAATAACAGAAGTACTATGCGAGCTAGGCGCACGGGCGAGGTGTCAAAAGACGCGTCTCCGCGCGGGCTAGTCAACTATTTGTGTTCCTGGAATAATCCCGAAGAAAAATCGGGAATTATCCTGAAAAAACTGATTTTAAGACCAAAAAGTATGTAAAACACCGAATAACACCACCGAAACGGGACTCGACTTCGCGGAACGCGCACGGGAGTACAGGTAAGGCAGGTAAGTATCGGATTAAATTATTAAAAACCAGGAATAGACTGAAAATTTTGAATAAAATTTAAAATAGTGCTTTCTAAAGGGAGTTTTTTGAAAATTTTTACAAGTCAATAAACGAAAAAGTGTTTTTCGCGAAATTGTCAATTATCCCTAGTGGGAACGTTACAGGGAGTCTAGTTAAGATTTAAAATGCTGAAAACAGCTTGATATTGCGTCACCGGGATGCAAAGATATGAGGTTTTTATTAAAAACGTGTATCCCTTAGGTAGATTTCGTCTATGTATCAGTACTATTGACTGTAAAGAGTTTCTGGAATAACAGAAGTACTATGCGAGCTAGGCGCACGGGCGAGGTGTCAAAAGACGCGTCTCCGCGCGGGCTAGTCAACTATTTGTGTTCCTGGAATAATCCCGAAGAAAAATCGGGAATTATCCTGAAAAAACTGATTTTAAGACCAAAAAGTATGTAAAACACCGAATAACACCACCGAAACGGGACTCGACTTCGCGGAACGCGCACGGGAGTACAGGTAAGGCAGGTAAGTATCGGATTAAATTATTAAAAACCAGGAATAGACTGAAAATTTTGAATAAAATTTAAAATAGTGCTTTCTAAAGGGAGTTTTTTGAAAATTTTTACAAGTCAATAAACGAAAAAGTGTTTTTCGCGAAATTGTCAATTATCCCTAGTGGGAACGTTACAGGGAGTCTAGTTAAGATTTAAAATGCTGAAAACAGCTTGATATTGCGTCACCGGGATGCAAAGATATGAGGTTTTTATTAAAAACGTGTATCCCTTAGGTAGATTTCGTCTATGTATCAGTACTATTGACTGTAAAGAGTTTCTGGAATAACAGAAGTACTATGCGAGCTAGGCGCACGGGCGAGGTGTCAAAAGACGCGTCTCCGCGCGGGCTAGTCAACTATTTGTGTTCCTGGAATAATCCCGAAGAAAAATCGGGAATTATCCTGAAAAAACTGATTTTAAGACCAAAAAGTATGTAAAACACCGAATAACACCACCGAAACGGGACTCGACTTCGCGGAACGCGCACGGGAGTACAGGTAAGGCAGGTAAGTATCGGATTAAATTATTAAAAACCAGGAATAGACTGAAAATTTTGAATAAAATTTAAAATAGTGCTTTCTAAAGGGAGTTTTTTGAAAATTTTTACAAGTCAATAAACGAAAAAGTGTTTTTCGCGAAATTGTCAATTATCCCTAGTGGGAACGTTACAGGGAGTCTAGTTAAGATTTAAAATGCTGAAAACAGCTTGATATTGCGTCACCGGGATGCAAAGATATGAGGTTTTTATTAAAAACGTGTATCCCTTAGGTAGATTTCGTCTATGTATCAGTACTATTGACTGTAAAGAGTTTCTGGAATAACAGAAGTACTATGCGAGCTAGGCGCACGGGCGAGGTGTCAAAAGACGCGTCTCCGCGCGGGCTAGTCAACTATTTGTGTTCCTGGAATAATCCCGAAGAAAAATCGGGAATTATCCTGAAAAAACTGATTTTAAGACCAAAAAGTATGTAAAACACCGAATAACACCACCGAAACGGGACTCGACTTCGCGGAACGCGCACGGGAGTACAGGTAAGGCAGGTAAGTATCGGATTAAATTATTAAAAACCAGGAATAGACTGAAAATTTTGAATAAAATTTAAAATAGTGCTTTCTAAAGGGAGTTTTTTGAAAATTTTTACAAGTCAATAAACGAAAAAGTGTTTTTCGCGAAATTGTCAATTATCCCTAGTGGGAACGTTACAGGGAGTCTAGTTAAGATTTAAAATGCTGAAAACAGCTTGATATTGCGTCACCGGGATGCAAAGATATGAGGTTTTTATTAAAAACGTGTATCCCTTAGGTAGATTTCGTCTATGTATCAGTACTATTGACTGTAAAGAGTTTCTGGAATAACAGAAGTACTATGCGAGCTAGGCGCACGGGCGAGGTGTCAAAAGACGCGTCTCCGCGCGGGCTAGTCAACTATTTGTGTTCCTGGAATAATCCCGAAGAAAAATCGGGAATTATCCTGAAAAAACTGATTTTAAGACCAAAAAGTATGTAAAACACCGAATAACACCACCGAAACGGGACTCGACTTCGCGGAACGCGCACGGGAGTACAGGTAAGGCAGGTAAGTATCGGATTAAATTATTAAAAACCAGGAATAGACTGAAAATTTTGAATAAAATTTAAAATAGTGCTTTCTAAAGGGAGTTTTTTGAAAATTTTTACAAGTCAATAAACGAAAAAGTGTTTTTCGCGAAATTGTCAATTATCCCTAGTGGGAACGTTACAGGGAGTCTAGTTAAGATTTAAAATGCTGAAAACAGCTTGATATTGCGTCACCGGGATGCAAAGATATGAGGTTTTTATTAAAAACGTGTATCCCTTAGGTAGATTTCGTCTATGTATCAGTACTATTGACTGTAAAGAGTTTCTGGAATAACAGAAGTACTATGCGAGCTAGGCGCACGGGCGAGGTGTCAAAAGACGCGTCTCCGCGCGGGCTAGTCAACTATTTGTGTTCCTGGAATAATCCCGAAGAAAAATCGGGAATTATCCTGAAAAAACTGATTTTAAGACCAAAAAGTATGTAAAACACCGAATAACACCACCGAAACGGGACTCGACTTCGCGGAACGCGCACGGGAGTACAGGTAAGGCAGGTAAGTATCGGATTAAATTATTAAAAACCAGGAATAGACTGAAAATTTTGAATAAAATTTAAAATAGTGCTTTCTAAAGGGAGTTTTTTGAAAATTTTTACAAGTCAATAAACGAAAAAGTGTTTTTCGCGAAATTGTCAATTATCCCTAGTGGGAACGTTACAGGGAGTCTAGTTAAGATTTAAAATGCTGAAAACAGCTTGATATTGCGTCACCGGGATGCAAAGATATGAGGTTTTTATTAAAAACGTGTATCCCTTAGGTAGATTTCGTCTATGTATCAGTACTATTGACTGTAAAGAGTTTCTGGAATAACAGAAGTACTATGCGAGCTAGGCGCACGGGCGAGGTGTCAAAAGACGCGTCTCCGCGCGGGCTAGTCAACTATTTGTGTTCCTGGAATAATCCCGAAGAAAAATCGGGAATTATCCTGAAAAAACTGATTTTAAGACCAAAAAGTATGTAAAACACCGAATAACACCACCGAAACGGGACTCGACTTCGCGGAACGCGCACGGGAGTACAGGTAAGGCAGGTAAGTATCGGATTAAATTATTAAAAACCAGGAATAGACTGAAAATTTTGAATAAAATTTAAAATAGTGCTTTCTAAAGGGAGTTTTTTGAAAATTTTTACAAGTCAATAAACGAAAAAGTGTTTTTCGCGAAATTGTCAATTATCCCTAGTGGGAACGTTACAGGGAGTCTAGTTAAGATTTAAAATGCTGAAAACAGCTTGATATTGCGTCACCGGGATGCAAAGATATGAGGTTTTTATTAAAAACGTGTATCCCTTAGGTAGATTTCGTCTATGTATCAGTACTATTGACTGTAAAGAGTTTCTGGAATAACAGAAGTACTATGCGAGCTAGGCGCACGGGCGAGGTGTCAAAAGACGCGTCTCCGCGCGGGCTAGTCAACTATTTGTGTTCCTGGAATAATCCCGAAGAAAAATCGGGAATTATCCTGAAAAAACTGATTTTAAGACCAAAAAGTATGTAAAACACCGAATAACACCACCGAAACGGGACTCGACTTCGCGGAACGCGCACGGGAGTACAGGTAAGGCAGGTAAGTATCGGATTAAATTATTAAAAACCAGGAATAGACTGAAAATTTTGAATAAAATTTAAAATAGTGCTTTCTAAAGGGAGTTTTTTGAAAATTTTTACAAGTCAATAAACGAAAAAGTGTTTTTCGCGAAATTGTCAATTATCCCTAGTGGGAACGTTACAGGGAGTCTAGTTAAGATTTAAAATGCTGAAAACAGCTTGATATTGCGTCACCGGGATGCAAAGATATGAGGTTTTTATTAAAAACGTGTATCCCTTTTTTTTTTTTTTTTTTTTTTTTGTGGGTGGGAAATCATCAAATGACCCCTCCCGCTCTGGGTGGAGCGGAAGGGAGTGTCAGACTTTTACTGACTAAAACCCACCCGTGTTCCGTCCTTAGCCCTTTCTGTTCCAGGGCAGCGGTTAACCTTTCGGAAAAATCCCGCCGCCCCGGCAGGCTTCGGCCCTGTGGGGCCCCGTCCTCTGCTGACATCTCTTTGAGGCGCGCGTGGAACACAACGCGCCGTCCGGCACGGGCCTGGTCCTGATCGGACGGTGAGCTACCCATTACTCACCGCCCGCAGGCCCGCGCCTACGGTGGCCGGGAGTCGTCACGCGGCTCCCGACGCCCGGAGCGTCTCCCGCGGCGGCTGAGGCGTGAGGTGTTCTCCCTCAGCCTCCCCGCCACCTCCTTCGCTAGCATGACTGCTTCGCAGAAGGAGGTGACTGCCTCCCATTCTCTCTCGCCCCGGACCATGGCTTGCACCAGGGCCGGGCGCGAGAGGTCGCCGCCGTTGCCGATCGCCTCTACGAGGACACGGCGGGGCTCCGCCCAAGCAGGGCAGACCTCCACCGTGTGCTCCACCGTGTCCTCTGGGCGATCCTGGCAGTGGTGACACCCAGGCGTCTCCTCCCGCCTGATGATGTGCAGGAACCTCCCGAAACATCCGTGTCCGGAGAGGACCTGCGTCAGGCGGTACGTGAGAGCGCCGTGACGCCTCTCTAGCCACTCCTCAAAGAGGGGTCTTATCGCCGCTATCGCGGCGTGCCCTGCGCTGGGTTGCGATAGTCGCGCCTTCCATTCCGCCATGAGATCGCGCCGGAGGTCCGTCCGCTCCGCAGCGATTTGCCGCGGGTGCAGAGTTTCCCCCCGGCGTAGTGCCTCCGCGCGCCAGTCATGCAGGCGCGCGAGGACTATCGCCTCCAGATCCCATGGCGGCAGTCCGGCAAGGAGGCTTGCCGCCTCGCGCGAGATCGTGCGGTAGCCCCGGATTAGCCTTGTGGCTACCACCTTCTGGGGCGCGTTCAGGTAGTGTGCGGCTCGAAGCCGCAGTGAACGCGCCCACACCGGGGCCCCATATAGGGCCATGGACCGCACGATCCCCGCGTAAAGCCTCCGGCAGGAGGCGTTTGGCCCCCTCAGGTTGGGCAGGAGCCGCTTTAAGGCGGCCCCGGCCCGTTCCAGTTTGGGGGCCAAACGTCGGAAATGCTCGACGAAGTTCCACCGGCAGTCGAGGACGAGACCCAGGTATCTCATCGTTGCCTCGACGCCGATGTGAACCCCTCCTACCATCAGTTGGGATCCCGAAGGTGGCCCGTACCGGGGCCCATGAAAGGACATGGCCTCGGACTTGTGCAATGCCACCTCGAGACCCAACCGCCGGATCCTATCCACGACTATCGCAGCCCCGCGTGTCATCGCGTCGGCCGCCGCCTGATACGACCTCCCCTGCGCCAGGACTAGCGTGTCGTCAGCGTAGCAAACTACGCTGACGCCATCAGGGAGGTCTGCCCGCAGCACCCAGTCGTAACCGATGTCCCACAGGAGCGGCCCCAGAACCGATCCCTGTGGGACACCGCACGACATCTCTCGCCGGTTCCAGTTCCCGTCGCGACCGGGGTAGATGACGGCTCTGTCCGTCAAATACGCCCCGACTACTCGACGGAGGTAGGTCGGCACCCGGTGATACCGGAGTGCCTCCCCAATGCAACTCCAGGGCAGGGTGTTAAACGCGTTGGCGATGTCGAGTGACACCGCCACGACGACCCCGCCCCGGGACACCGCATCCCCCGTCGTGAGGGCTCTAACGCGCATGATGGCGTCCACCGTCGAGCGCCCCTTGCGGAAGCCGAACTGGCTATCCGCAAGGTCCGGCCCCGTCCCCACCAGGTGCCCGACGAGGCGGCCCGCAATCACTCTCTCGAAGAGCTTGCCAACCTCGTCGAGCAGCACAATGGGCCGGTATGCGGACGGAGAGTCCGCAGGGCGCCCTGGCTTCTGAATGAGGACCAGCTTCCCCGTCTTCCAACGCAGTGGAAACTGGCCTCTCTCCATGCATGCGCTTAAGAGCGCCTCCAGTCGAGGCCCGAGAGCCGTCGAGGCCAGGACCCAGGCTTTACCCGGCAAGCCGTCGGGTCCTGGGGCGGTATTTTTGGCCTTCAGCCTGATTACCGCCGCTCCCAGCTCTACCCCGGTCACTTCAGGGGTGTCGTCGTCGTCATCCGTGTGGTCCGCTTCGGACACCGCTATTGGCGGAGCCATAGGCGGGGGAGTATGCTCCCCCCGTGAAGGGAACAGAGCGTTCACCACCTCCTCCACCAGCTGAGGGCGGAGACTCTGCGTCAGCGGGGGGGCCCAGGTGCGGAGTTTATTCCGCACCATTTTGTAAGGGCGCCCCCATGGATCTCTGTTCAGAGTCTCCAGCATCTCCTCGCGGGCCATATCCTTGGCCCGCTGGACTGCCTCTCGGAGGGCGGTCTTCGCCGCTCTGTACCCCTCGTACAGCTCCGCCTCCGTGGCTTCCGCATCCGGAGGGCGGATGCGGCGCCTGCGGTGCCTGGTATACCGGTGTCGCGCGTCGACGCACGCCTTGCGTAACGCCGCGATCTCCTGCGACCACCAGTACACCTGACGTCGGGCGCGTCCTGGCCGGACTCGGGGCATTGCCACGTCACAGATCTCGGACATGGCCTCCCGGAACCACTCCGCCTCATCGTCAATATCAGCAGGCCTGTCCGGTGAATACACCCAGGCCTGCACGATCGAGGCTTCCAGGAGAAGCTCCCGGTCCAGCTGCTTCAGCGCCCACCGCGGACCACTCGGGGCCTGTTGGACCAGCGCGCTAGAGGTCTGGGTGGAGACATCAAACCGGATATACCGGTGATCGGAGTAGGTCTCCACCTCCTCCATGACGCGCCAGTCAATGACCTGCTGCGTCAGAGCGGGGCTGGCGAACGAGATGTCCACTACCGACTCGCCCCGCATCCGCACACACGTAGAAACAGAACCCCGATTTAGGACGACCAGGCCTGTTTCCAGAGCCCAGTCCTCCACCATCCTGCCCCGCACGTCCGTGCACCGGGAACCCCAGGCCAAGTTCTTGGCGTTGAAGTCCCCGAGCACTAGCACGGAGAAGGGATGGTTCCTGGCGACGACGACACTCAACTCTGTTAAAGAGTTCTGGAACTCGGCGAGAGTTCGGCTCGGAGAGAAGTAAACTCCCACTACTACAATCTCTCCGAACCGTGCTGCTACGCACCCCTGTCCCTTCGTGACACATTCGAGGGACGGGGTACCGGCGGCAGCCGACGAAATTATAGCCACTGAGCCGTTAAGGTCCTCCACCCAGTCATCCCTGGGCGGGACAAAGTACGGCTCAGCGACCACGGCGATGTTAATCGACCACTGCGCCATGCTCTGGAGCAACAAGTCCTGAGCGCAGGCGCAGTGGTTGATGTTCGCCTGGAGGAGGCGTAGCGGAGCCATTACTCCTCCATTTCAACCCCCTCCCGGGCCTCTTGAGGAGGCCCTTCAGCAGCGGCGGCGGTGGCGGCGGCGGCGGCGGTGGCGGCGGCGGCGGCGGTGGCGGCGACGGCGGCAGCAGTGGCGGCGACGGTGGTGGTGGTGGCGGCGACGGCGGCAGAGGGCTTCCCTTTCCTCCTGGCTTCGGTGGGTGGGGCGCAGGACTTGCTCCCCGCCCGGTGATCGGCCGGCTTGCCAGCAGCCGCACATGCGACGCAGTGCGGCGTGGCGTTGCACGAGCCGGCTTTATGTCCGGGCTTACCGCAGCGGAAGCACAGAGTGCTGCGGTCCTCCGAGGTGCACATGGCGCTCGCGTGGTACCCCACGAGGCATCGATAGCACCTCAGAGGTCTGGGCTCCAGCAGCTTGACCTGCGCTGACACCCAGCCCACCAGGAGCCTTCCGCCCTCCACTATTTGTCTCGCCGCCGTCACGGGACAGCTTACCGTAACGGTTCGCATGCCCGTGAAGTCGGGACGTATGGTGCCCGCCTTCACCTGGTCGGCCAGACACCCGCCCGTCCCGACGACGGCGGCTACCACCTCCTTCTCCGTAACAGAGTCATCCAGGCCCATAATGCGCATATCTGCGCACTTGACGGGCCTGGAGACTCGAGCCTCGTCCGCGTTGAGGGACGCCCTTAGCTTCTCAGCTAGGGCGTCAGCGGTGGGGCCACTCGTCGCACCGGGGATCTCCAGCATGCGGGCACCAGTAGCGGTCACCCTAAGCCGGAGGCCTTCGGTGATCCCCAGCTCCTGGAGGTTCACCGTCGCTTTTGCCTTTGTGAGCACGTCACAGTAGGTCACTCCCCCCTTGACCGCGTCCGGCTGTAGTGTTATGACTACAGCCGCGGTCTTAGGGGAGCGAAGCCTAGCCGCAACGGCTCGCTCCTTGCGGCGCTGCCTTTGCGCCTTTTTCCTCGCCGCCTTGGCCGCCTTCTTTCTCTCCCCGACCACTTGCCACTCTGCGTTGGTCGTGGGAGGTCCTTCTGGGAGAGGCGAAGGCTCTGGGGCCCTCGCCTTCCCAGCCGCTTTGCCCTTCTTATGGGCCGGCGCCGGTTTTGCCGGCGCCGAGGCTCCGCCAGCCGACGCCGGCTTCGCCGGTGTCGGTTTCGCCGGCGCCGGTTTCGCCGACGCCGGTTTCGCCGGTGCCGGGGCTCCTCCTGCCGACGCCGGTTTGGCCGACGTCTGGGCCCGGCCAGACGGCCCTGGCTTAGGGGCGGCAGCGGCCGCGTACGAGGTCGCCTTCGGCCCCGGAACCGTCCTACCCGCCAAGGGAGGGCGCAGGACTATACCCTCCAGGACGTCGAAACGCGCCTGGAAGGTCGCCAGCTCCTGCCGAACCAGGTTCAAGACCTGGTTCTCCACCGGCACGGGCCGGCTTGACGGTTCCGCCTGCTCTTTGTCAGGGACTTTCAGGCTAGCCAGGTCTGCACGGAGCCTCCGGTTCTCCTCTTGGAGAAGCTCCGTGGCAGCCGTCAGGCGAGCCACGTCCGCCCGCAGTTCGGCTACTTCGCCGGCCGAAGGACCGGCGTAGTTGGCCGCCTCCGCTGCCGCCATAATGGAGGCCATTGCCGCGTCCATGGCCTTGTTCTTCGAGTCCTGGCGCTTCTTCAAGGCCACGACCCGGATTGCGGCCTCCACTACCGCCGCAAAGGTCTTCTTGCGGTCCGCCTCGGGGCCGCCAACCTCAACCGCCTCGTCGCTTGAGGGCTCCGAAGCCGTCCCCCCCTCCTTTGCGGGCTCCTCCGCTCGCTCTGCCGCCTCCCGAGCAGTGAGCCCCCTCCCTTTACCTCTCTCCCGGGCGCCTCCCCGCCTACCGGTGGAGATTTTTCTGGCCGAGGCCAGCTCCCAGTCAGAGGACGACCCGCCGTCCAGTGACCTTGGCCGCTTGCTTCGTCCCTTTCTTTTTGCGGCCGTCTCCTTGGCACGGCAGAGGCTCCCTGAGCCTACCGTGCTCGCTCCTCCAGATGCAGCGTCGGACTCCGACCCCGCATCACTCCTCACCTTCTTCGTTGTTGTTTTTGTTTTTAAATATTTATCCATATTAGTTCCCACGAGTAAAAAACTTCTTGTACTTGCTCAAAAAAACGTGGTTCGCACTAGCGACTAAACCAAGCTACCCATTAGTCAAGCTTCTTACCTCCCTCACGGTGCGCCGCCGCTTGGAGGTTTGGGGAATTTTTTATAGAGGTTAATCTTCCTCGCGGTCCGGGCGGTTAAGCCAAGACCCTCGACCCCCGTCAAATGTCAGAGACATGACCTTGACAGTCTTCGGGGCTACGAGATTAACGGTGGCAGGAGGGGGGGGTTACCCCTCCTGCCTGCCCGGCGGCAGGGTAAGTGCACACCGGGCCCGCTCTTACTCCACCACAGTTGCCGCTCTGCTCCTCATAGCGACGTGTGTGGAGCGCTCCTCTTGGCAGAACATTAGCATGCGGGCAGCGAGATCTCATTGGGAAATAATCCCAACAAGAAATCGCTGCCCACACCCCGGGATGCACCGGCCCGAACACTGGTCTTCCCCCCGGACGTATCCAGAAGGGAACTCCAGTGCCCAGGCGCACGTGGAGGTTTTCTGCCCTGGCACCCCAACGTGTATCCCTTAGGTAGATTTCGTCTATGTATCAGTACTATTGACTGTAAAGAGTTTCTGGAATAACAGAAGTACTATGCGAGCTAGGCGCACGGGCGAGGTGTCAAAAGACGCGTCTCCGCGCGGGCTAGTCAACTATTTGTGTTCCTGGAATAATCCCGAAGAAAAATCGGGAATTATCCTGAAAAAACTGATTTTAAGACCAAAAAGTATGTAAAACACCGAATAACACCACCGAAACGGGACTCGACTTCGCGGAACGCGCACGGGAGTACAGGTAAGGCAGGTAAGTATCGGATTAAATTATTAAAAACCAGGAATAGACTGAAAATTTTGAATAAAATTTAAAATAGTGCTTTCTAAAGGGAGTTTTTTGAAAATTTTTACAAGTCAATAAACGAAAAAGTGTTTTTCGCGAAATTGTCAATTATCCCTAGTGGGAACGTTACAGGGAGTCTAGTTAAGATTTAAAATGCTGAAAACAGCTTGATATTGCGTCACCGGGATGCAAAGATATGAGGTTTTTATTAAAAACGTGTATCCCTTAGGTAGATTTCGTCTATGTATCAGTACTATTGACTGTAAAGAGTTTCTGGAATAACAGAAGTACTATGCGAGCTAGGCGCACGGGCGAGGTGTCAAAAGACGCGTCTCCGCGCGGGCTAGTCAACTATTTGTGTTCCTGGAATAATCCCGAAGAAAAATCGGGAATTATCCTGAAAAAACTGATTTTAAGACCAAAAAGTATGTAAAACACCGAATAACACCACCGAAACGGGACTCGACTTCGCGGAACGCGCACGGGAGTACAGGTAAGGCAGGTAAGTATCGGATTAAATTATTAAAAACCAGGAATAGACTGAAAATTTTGAATAAAATTTAAAATAGTGCTTTCTAAAGGGAGTTTTTTGAAAATTTTTACAAGTCAATAAACGAAAAAGTGTTTTTCGCGAAATTGTCAATTATCCCTAGTGGGAACGTTACAGGGAGTCTAGTTAAGATTTAAAATGCTGAAAACAGCTTGATATTGCGTCACCGGGATGCAAAGATATGAGGTTTTTATTAAAAACGTGTATCCCTTAGGTAGATTTCGTCTATGTATCAGTACTATTGACTGTAAAGAGTTTCTGGAATAACAGAAGTACTATGCGAGCTAGGCGCACGGGCGAGGTGTCAAAAGACGCGTCTCCGCGCGGGCTAGTCAACTATTTGTGTTCCTGGAATAATCCCGAAGAAAAATCGGGAATTATCCTGAAAAAACTGATTTTAAGACCAAAAAGTATGTAAAACACCGAATAACACCACCGAAACGGGACTCGACTTCGCGGAACGCGCACGGGAGTACAGGTAAGGCAGGTAAGTATCGGATTAAATTATTAAAAACCAGGAATAGACTGAAAATTTTGAATAAAATTTAAAATAGTGCTTTCTAAAGGGAGTTTTTTGAAAATTTTTACAAGTCAATAAACGAAAAAGTGTTTTTCGCGAAATTGTCAATTATCCCTAGTGGGAACGTTACAGGGAGTCTAGTTAAGATTTAAAATGCTGAAAACAGCTTGATATTGCGTCACCGGGATGCAAAGATATGAGGTTTTTATTAAAAACGTGTATCCCTTAGGTAGATTTCGTCTATGTATCAGTACTATTGACTGTAAAGAGTTTCTGGAATAACAGAAGTACTATGCGAGCTAGGCGCACGGGCGAGGTGTCAAAAGACGCGTCTCCGCGCGGGCTAGTCAACTATTTGTGTTCCTGGAATAATCCCGAAGAAAAATCGGGAATTATCCTGAAAAAACTGATTTTAAGACCAAAAAGTATGTAAAACACCGAATAACACCACCGAAACGGGACTCGACTTCGCGGAACGCGCACGGGAGTACAGGTAAGGCAGGTAAGTATCGGATTAAATTATTAAAAACCAGGAATAGACTGAAAATTTTGAATAAAATTTAAAATAGTGCTTTCTAAAGGGAGTTTTTTGAAAATTTTTACAAGTCAATAAACGAAAAAGTGTTTTTCGCGAAATTGTCAATTATCCCTAGTGGGAACGTTACAGGGAGTCTAGTTAAGATTTAAAATGCTGAAAACAGCTTGATATTGCGTCACCGGGATGCAAAGATATGAGGTTTTTATTAAAAACGTGTATCCCTTAGGTAGATTTCGTCTATGTATCAGTACTATTGACTGTAAAGAGTTTCTGGAATAACAGAAGTACTATGCGAGCTAGGCGCACGGGCGAGGTGTCAAAAGACGCGTCTCCGCGCGGGCTAGTCAACTATTTGTGTTCCTGGAATAATCCCGAAGAAAAATCGGGAATTATCCTGAAAAAACTGATTTTAAGACCAAAAAGTATGTAAAACACCGAATAACACCACCGAAACGGGACTCGACTTCGCGGAACGCGCACGGGAGTACAGGTAAGGCAGGTAAGTATCGGATTAAATTATTAAAAACCAGGAATAGACTGAAAATTTTGAATAAAATTTAAAATAGTGCTTTCTAAAGGGAGTTTTTTGAAAATTTTTACAAGTCAATAAACGAAAAAGTGTTTTTCGCGAAATTGTCAATTATCCCTAGTGGGAACGTTACAGGGAGTCTAGTTAAGATTTAAAATGCTGAAAACAGCTTGATATTGCGTCACCGGGATGCAAAGATATGAGGTTTTTATTAAAAACGTGTATCCCTTAGGTAGATTTCGTCTATGTATCAGTACTATTGACTGTAAAGAGTTTCTGGAATAACAGAAGTACTATGCGAGCTAGGCGCACGGGCGAGGTGTCAAAAGACGCGTCTCCGCGCGGGCTAGTCAACTATTTGTGTTCCTGGAATAATCCCGAAGAAAAATCGGGAATTATCCTGAAAAAACTGATTTTAAGACCAAAAAGTATGTAAAACACCGAATAACACCACCGAAACGGGACTCGACTTCGCGGAACGCGCACGGGAGTACAGGTAAGGCAGGTAAGTATCGGATTAAATTATTAAAAACCAGGAATAGACTGAAAATTTTGAATAAAATTTAAAATAGTGCTTTCTAAAGGGAGTTTTTTGAAAATTTTTACAAGTCAATAAACGAAAAAGTGTTTTTCGCGAAATTGTCAATTATCCCTAGTGGGAACGTTACAGGGAGTCTAGTTAAGATTTAAAATGCTGAAAACAGCTTGATATTGCGTCACCGGGATGCAAAGATATGAGGTTTTTATTAAAAACGTGTATCCCTTAGGTAGATTTCGTCTATGTATCAGTACTATTGACTGTAAAGAGTTTCTGGAATAACAGAAGTACTATGCGAGCTAGGCGCACGGGCGAGGTGTCAAAAGACGCGTCTCCGCGCGGGCTAGTCAACTATTTGTGTTCCTGGAATAATCCCGAAGAAAAATCGGGAATTATCCTGAAAAAACTGATTTTAAGACCAAAAAGTATGTAAAACACCGAATAACACCACCGAAACGGGACTCGACTTCGCGGAACGCGCACGGGAGTACAGGTAAGGCAGGTAAGTATCGGATTAAATTATTAAAAACCAGGAATAGACTGAAAATTTTGAATAAAATTTAAAATAGTGCTTTCTAAAGGGAGTTTTTTGAAAATTTTTACAAGTCAATAAACGAAAAAGTGTTTTTCGCGAAATTGTCAATTATCCCTAGTGGGAACGTTACAGGGAGTCTAGTTAAGATTTAAAATGCTGAAAACAGCTTGATATTGCGTCACCGGGATGCAAAGATATGAGGTTTTTATTAAAAACGTGTATCCCTTAGGTAGATTTCGTCTATGTATCAGTACTATTGACTGTAAAGAGTTTCTGGAATAACAGAAGTACTATGCGAGCTAGGCGCACGGGCGAGGTGTCAAAAGACGCGTCTCCGCGCGGGCTAGTCAACTATTTGTGTTCCTGGAATAATCCCGAAGAAAAATCGGGAATTATCCTGAAAAAACTGATTTTAAGACCAAAAAGTATGTAAAACACCGAATAACACCACCGAAACGGGACTCGACTTCGCGGAACGCGCACGGGAGTACAGGTAAGGCAGGTAAGTATCGGATTAAATTATTAAAAACCAGGAATAGACTGAAAATTTTGAATAAAATTTAAAATAGTGCTTTCTAAAGGGAGTTTTTTGAAAATTTTTACAAGTCAATAAACGAAAAAGTGTTTTTCGCGAAATTGTCAATTATCCCTAGTGGGAACGTTACAGGGAGTCTAGTTAAGATTTAAAATGCTGAAAACAGCTTGATATTGCGTCACCGGGATGCAAAGATATGAGGTTTTTATTAAAAACGTGTATCCCTTAGGTAGATTTCGTCTATGTATCAGTACTATTGACTGTAAAGAGTTTCTGGAATAACAGAAGTACTATGCGAGCTAGGCGCACGGGCGAGGTGTCAAAAGACGCGTCTCCGCGCGGGCTAGTCAACTATTTGTGTTCCTGGAATAATCCCGAAGAAAAATCGGGAATTATCCTGAAAAAACTGATTTTAAGACCAAAAAGTATGTAAAACACCGAATAACACCACCGAAACGGGACTCGACTTCGCGGAACGCGCACGGGAGTACAGGTAAGGCAGGTAAGTATCGGATTAAATTATTAAAAACCAGGAATAGACTGAAAATTTTGAATAAAATTTAAAATAGTGCTTTCTAAAGGGAGTTTTTTGAAAATTTTTACAAGTCAATAAACGAAAAAGTGTTTTTCGCGAAATTGTCAATTATCCCTAGTGGGAACGTTACAGGGAGTCTAGTTAAGATTTAAAATGCTGAAAACAGCTTGATATTGCGTCACCGGGATGCAAAGATATGAGGTTTTTATTAAAAACGTGTATCCCTTAGGTAGATTTCGTCTATGTATCAGTACTATTGACTGTAAAGAGTTTCTGGAATAACAGAAGTACTATGCGAGCTAGGCGCACGGGCGAGGTGTCAAAAGACGCGTCTCCGCGCGGGCTAGTCAACTATTTGTGTTCCTGGAATAATCCCGAAGAAAAATCGGGAATTATCCTGAAAAAACTGATTTTAAGACCAAAAAGTATGTAAAACACCGAATAACACCACCGAAACGGGACTCGACTTCGCGGAACGCGCACGGGAGTACAGGTAAGGCAGGTAAGTATCGGATTAAATTATTAAAAACCAGGAATAGACTGAAAATTTTGAATAAAATTTAAAATAGTGCTTTCTAAAGGGAGTTTTTTGAAAATTTTTACAAGTCAATAAACGAAAAAGTGTTTTTCGCGAAATTGTCAATTATCCCTAGTGGGAACGTTACAGGGAGTCTAGTTAAGATTTAAAATGCTGAAAACAGCTTGATATTGCGTCACCGGGATGCAAAGATATGAGGTTTTTATTAAAAACGTGTATCCCTTAGGTAGATTTCGTCTATGTATCAGTACTATTGACTGTAAAGAGTTTCTGGAATAACAGAAGTACTATGCGAGCTAGGCGCACGGGCGAGGTGTCAAAAGACGCGTCTCCGCGCGGGCTAGTCAACTATTTGTGTTCCTGGAATAATCCCGAAGAAAAATCGGGAATTATCCTGAAAAAACTGATTTTAAGACCAAAAAGTATGTAAAACACCGAATAACACCACCGAAACGGGACTCGACTTCGCGGAACGCGCACGGGAGTACAGGTAAGGCAGGTAAGTATCGGATTAAATTATTAAAAACCAGGAATAGACTGAAAATTTTGAATAAAATTTAAAATAGTGCTTTCTAAAGGGAGTTTTTTGAAAATTTTTACAAGTCAATAAACGAAAAAGTGTTTTTCGCGAAATTGTCAATTATCCCTAGTGGGAACGTTACAGGGAGTCTAGTTAAGATTTAAAATGCTGAAAACAGCTTGATATTGCGTCACCGGGATGCAAAGATATGAGGTTTTTATTAAAAACGTGTATCCCTTAGGTAGATTTCGTCTATGTATCAGTACTATTGACTGTAAAGAGTTTCTGGAATAACAGAAGTACTATGCGAGCTAGGCGCACGGGCGAGGTGTCAAAAGACGCGTCTCCGCGCGGGCTAGTCAACTATTTGTGTTCCTGGAATAATCCCGAAGAAAAATCGGGAATTATCCTGAAAAAACTGATTTTAAGACCAAAAAGTATGTAAAACACCGAATAACACCACCGAAACGGGACTCGACTTCGCGGAACGCGCACGGGAGTACAGGTAAGGCAGGTAAGTATCGGATTAAATTATTAAAAACCAGGAATAGACTGAAAATTTTGAATAAAATTTAAAATAGTGCTTTCTAAAGGGAGTTTTTTGAAAATTTTTACAAGTCAATAAACGAAAAAGTGTTTTTCGCGAAATTGTCAATTATCCCTAGTGGGAACGTTACAGGGAGTCTAGTTAAGATTTAAAATGCTGAAAACAGCTTGATATTGCGTCACCGGGATGCAAAGATATGAGGTTTTTATTAAAAACGTGTATCCCTTAGGTAGATTTCGTCTATGTATCAGTACTATTGACTGTAAAGAGTTTCTGGAATAACAGAAGTACTATGCGAGCTAGGCGCACGGGCGAGGTGTCAAAAGACGCGTCTCCGCGCGGGCTAGTCAACTATTTGTGTTCCTGGAATAATCCCGAAGAAAAATCGGGAATTATCCTGAAAAAACTGATTTTAAGACCAAAAAGTATGTAAAACACCGAATAACACCACCGAAACGGGACTCGACTTCGCGGAACGCGCACGGGAGTACAGGTAAGGCAGGTAAGTATCGGATTAAATTATTAAAAACCAGGAATAGACTGAAAATTTTGAATAAAATTTAAAATAGTGCTTTCTAAAGGGAGTTTTTTGAAAATTTTTACAAGTCAATAAACGAAAAAGTGTTTTTCGCGAAATTGTCAATTATCCCTAGTGGGAACGTTACAGGGAGTCTAGTTAAGATTTAAAATGCTGAAAACAGCTTGATATTGCGTCACCGGGATGCAAAGATATGAGGTTTTTATTAAAAACGTGTATCCCTTAGGTAGATTTCGTCTATGTATCAGTACTATTGACTGTAAAGAGTTTCTGGAATAACAGAAGTACTATGCGAGCTAGGCGCACGGGCGAGGTGTCAAAAGACGCGTCTCCGCGCGGGCTAGTCAACTATTTGTGTTCCTGGAATAATCCCGAAGAAAAATCGGGAATTATCCTGAAAAAACTGATTTTAAGACCAAAAAGTATGTAAAACACCGAATAACACCACCGAAACGGGACTCGACTTCGCGGAACGCGCACGGGAGTACAGGTAAGGCAGGTAAGTATCGGATTAAATTATTAAAAACCAGGAATAGACTGAAAATTTTGAATAAAATTTAAAATAGTGCTTTCTAAAGGGAGTTTTTTGAAAATTTTTACAAGTCAATAAACGAAAAAGTGTTTTTCGCGAAATTGTCAATTATCCCTAGTGGGAACGTTACAGGGAGTCTAGTTAAGATTTAAAATGCTGAAAACAGCTTGATATTGCGTCACCGGGATGCAAAGATATGAGGTTTTTATTAAAAACGTGTATCCCTTAGGTAGATTTCGTCTATGTATCAGTACTATTGACTGTAAAGAGTTTCTGGAATAACAGAAGTACTATGCGAGCTAGGCGCACGGGCGAGGTGTCAAAAGACGCGTCTCCGCGCGGGCTAGTCAACTATTTGTGTTCCTGGAATAATCCCGAAGAAAAATCGGGAATTATCCTGAAAAAACTGATTTTAAGACCAAAAAGTATGTAAAACACCGAATAACACCACCGAAACGGGACTCGACTTCGCGGAACGCGCACGGGAGTACAGGTAAGGCAGGTAAGTATCGGATTAAATTATTAAAAACCAGGAATAGACTGAAAATTTTGAATAAAATTTAAAATAGTGCTTTCTAAAGGGAGTTTTTTGAAAATTTTTACAAGTCAATAAACGAAAAAGTGTTTTTCGCGAAATTGTCAATTATCCCTAGTGGGAACGTTACAGGGAGTCTAGTTAAGATTTAAAATGCTGAAAACAGCTTGATATTGCGTCACCGGGATGCAAAGATATGAGGTTTTTATTAAAAACGTGTATCCCTTAGGTAGATTTCGTCTATGTATCAGTACTATTGACTGTAAAGAGTTTCTGGAATAACAGAAGTACTATGCGAGCTAGGCGCACGGGCGAGGTGTCAAAAGACGCGTCTCCGCGCGGGCTAGTCAACTATTTGTGTTCCTGGAATAATCCCGAAGAAAAATCGGGAATTATCCTGAAAAAACTGATTTTAAGACCAAAAAGTATGTAAAACACCGAATAACACCACCGAAACGGGACTCGACTTCGCGGAACGCGCACGGGAGTACAGGTAAGGCAGGTAAGTATCGGATTAAATTATTAAAAACCAGGAATAGACTGAAAATTTTGAATAAAATTTAAAATAGTGCTTTCTAAAGGGAGTTTTTTGAAAATTTTTACAAGTCAATAAACGAAAAAGTGTTTTTCGCGAAATTGTCAATTATCCCTAGTGGGAACGTTACAGGGAGTCTAGTTAAGATTTAAAATGCTGAAAACAGCTTGATATTGCGTCACCGGGATGCAAAGATATGAGGTTTTTATTAAAAACGTGTATCCCTTAGGTAGATTTCGTCTATGTATCAGTACTATTGACTGTAAAGAGTTTCTGGAATAACAGAAGTACTATGCGAGCTAGGCGCACGGGCGAGGTGTCAAAAGACGCGTCTCCGCGCGGGCTAGTCAACTATTTGTGTTCCTGGAATAATCCCGAAGAAAAATCGGGAATTATCCTGAAAAAACTGATTTTAAGACCAAAAAGTATGTAAAACACCGAATAACACCACCGAAACGGGACTCGACTTCGCGGAACGCGCACGGGAGTACAGGTAAGGCAGGTAAGTATCGGATTAAATTATTAAAAACCAGGAATAGACTGAAAATTTTGAATAAAATTTAAAATAGTGCTTTCTAAAGGGAGTTTTTTGAAAATTTTTACAAGTCAATAAACGAAAAAGTGTTTTTCGCGAAATTGTCAATTATCCCTAGTGGGAACGTTACAGGGAGTCTAGTTAAGATTTAAAATGCTGAAAACAGCTTGATATTGCGTCACCGGGATGCAAAGATATGAGGTTTTTATTAAAAACGTGTATCCCTTAGGTAGATTTCGTCTATGTATCAGTACTATTGACTGTAAAGAGTTTCTGGAATAACAGAAGTACTATGCGAGCTAGGCGCACGGGCGAGGTGTCAAAAGACGCGTCTCCGCGCGGGCTAGTCAACTATTTGTGTTCCTGGAATAATCCCGAAGAAAAATCGGGAATTATCCTGAAAAAACTGATTTTAAGACCAAAAAGTATGTAAAACACCGAATAACACCACCGAAACGGGACTCGACTTCGCGGAACGCGCACGGGAGTACAGGTAAGGCAGGTAAGTATCGGATTAAATTATTAAAAACCAGGAATAGACTGAAAATTTTGAATAAAATTTAAAATAGTGCTTTCTAAAGGGAGTTTTTTGAAAATTTTTACAAGTCAATAAACGAAAAAGTGTTTTTCGCGAAATTGTCAATTATCCCTAGTGGGAACGTTACAGGGAGTCTAGTTAAGATTTAAAATGCTGAAAACAGCTTGATATTGCGTCACCGGGATGCAAAGATATGAGGTTTTTATTAAAAACGTGTATCCCTTAGGTAGATTTCGTCTATGTATCAGTACTATTGACTGTAAAGAGTTTCTGGAATAACAGAAGTACTATGCGAGCTAGGCGCACGGGCGAGGTGTCAAAAGACGCGTCTCCGCGCGGGCTAGTCAACTATTTGTGTTCCTGGAATAATCCCGAAGAAAAATCGGGAATTATCCTGAAAAAACTGATTTTAAGACCAAAAAGTATGTAAAACACCGAATAACACCACCGAAACGGGACTCGACTTCGCGGAACGCGCACGGGAGTACAGGTAAGGCAGGTAAGTATCGGATTAAATTATTAAAAACCAGGAATAGACTGAAAATTTTGAATAAAATTTAAAATAGTGCTTTCTAAAGGGAGTTTTTTGAAAATTTTTACAAGTCAATAAACGAAAAAGTGTTTTTCGCGAAATTGTCAATTATCCCTAGTGGGAACGTTACAGGGAGTCTAGTTAAGATTTAAAATGCTGAAAACAGCTTGATATTGCGTCACCGGGATGCAAAGATATGAGGTTTTTATTAAAAACGTGTATCCCTTAGGTAGATTTCGTCTATGTATCAGTACTATTGACTGTAAAGAGTTTCTGGAATAACAGAAGTACTATGCGAGCTAGGCGCACGGGCGAGGTGTCAAAAGACGCGTCTCCGCGCGGGCTAGTCAACTATTTGTGTTCCTGGAATAATCCCGAAGAAAAATCGGGAATTATCCTGAAAAAACTGATTTTAAGACCAAAAAGTATGTAAAACACCGAATAACACCACCGAAACGGGACTCGACTTCGCGGAACGCGCACGGGAGTACAGGTAAGGCAGGTAAGTATCGGATTAAATTATTAAAAACCAGGAATAGACTGAAAATTTTGAATAAAATTTAAAATAGTGCTTTCTAAAGGGAGTTTTTTGAAAATTTTTACAAGTCAATAAACGAAAAAGTGTTTTTCGCGAAATTGTCAATTATCCCTAGTGGGAACGTTACAGGGAGTCTAGTTAAGATTTAAAATGCTGAAAACAGCTTGATATTGCGTCACCGGGATGCAAAGATATGAGGTTTTTATTAAAAACGTGTATCCCTTAGGTAGATTTCGTCTATGTATCAGTACTATTGACTGTAAAGAGTTTCTGGAATAACAGAAGTACTATGCGAGCTAGGCGCACGGGCGAGGTGTCAAAAGACGCGTCTCCGCGCGGGCTAGTCAACTATTTGTGTTCCTGGAATAATCCCGAAGAAAAATCGGGAATTATCCTGAAAAAACTGATTTTAAGACCAAAAAGTATGTAAAACACCGAATAACACCACCGAAACGGGACTCGACTTCGCGGAACGCGCACGGGAGTACAGGTAAGGCAGGTAAGTATCGGATTAAATTATTAAAAACCAGGAATAGACTGAAAATTTTGAATAAAATTTAAAATAGTGCTTTCTAAAGGGAGTTTTTTGAAAATTTTTACAAGTCAATAAACGAAAAAGTGTTTTTCGCGAAATTGTCAATTATCCCTAGTGGGAACGTTACAGGGAGTCTAGTTAAGATTTAAAATGCTGAAAACAGCTTGATATTGCGTCACCGGGATGCAAAGATATGAGGTTTTTATTAAAAACGTGTATCCCTTAGGTAGATTTCGTCTATGTATCAGTACTATTGACTGTAAAGAGTTTCTGGAATAACAGAAGTACTATGCGAGCTAGGCGCACGGGCGAGGTGTCAAAAGACGCGTCTCCGCGCGGGCTAGTCAACTATTTGTGTTCCTGGAATAATCCCGAAGAAAAATCGGGAATTATCCTGAAAAAACTGATTTTAAGACCAAAAAGTATGTAAAACACCGAATAACACCACCGAAACGGGACTCGACTTCGCGGAACGCGCACGGGAGTACAGGTAAGGCAGGTAAGTATCGGATTAAATTATTAAAAACCAGGAATAGACTGAAAATTTTGAATAAAATTTAAAATAGTGCTTTCTAAAGGGAGTTTTTTGAAAATTTTTACAAGTCAATAAACGAAAAAGTGTTTTTCGCGAAATTGTCAATTATCCCTAGTGGGAACGTTACAGGGAGTCTAGTTAAGATTTAAAATGCTGAAAACAGCTTGATATTGCGTCACCGGGATGCAAAGATATGAGGTTTTTATTAAAAACGTGTATCCCTTAGGTAGATTTCGTCTATGTATCAGTACTATTGACTGTAAAGAGTTTCTGGAATAACAGAAGTACTATGCGAGCTAGGCGCACGGGCGAGGTGTCAAAAGACGCGTCTCCGCGCGGGCTAGTCAACTATTTGTGTTCCTGGAATAATCCCGAAGAAAAATCGGGAATTATCCTGAAAAAACTGATTTTAAGACCAAAAAGTATGTAAAACACCGAATAACACCACCGAAACGGGACTCGACTTCGCGGAACGCGCACGGGAGTACAGGTAAGGCAGGTAAGTATCGGATTAAATTATTAAAAACCAGGAATAGACTGAAAATTTTGAATAAAATTTAAAATAGTGCTTTCTAAAGGGAGTTTTTTGAAAATTTTTACAAGTCAATAAACGAAAAAGTGTTTTTCGCGAAATTGTCAATTATCCCTAGTGGGAACGTTACAGGGAGTCTAGTTAAGATTTAAAATGCTGAAAACAGCTTGATATTGCGTCACCGGGATGCAAAGATATGAGGTTTTTATTAAAAACGTGTATCCCTTAGGTAGATTTCGTCTATGTATCAGTACTATTGACTGTAAAGAGTTTCTGGAATAACAGAAGTACTATGCGAGCTAGGCGCACGGGCGAGGTGTCAAAAGACGCGTCTCCGCGCGGGCTAGTCAACTATTTGTGTTCCTGGAATAATCCCGAAGAAAAATCGGGAATTATCCTGAAAAAACTGATTTTAAGACCAAAAAGTATGTAAAACACCGAATAACACCACCGAAACGGGACTCGACTTCGCGGAACGCGCACGGGAGTACAGGTAAGGCAGGTAAGTATCGGATTAAATTATTAAAAACCAGGAATAGACTGAAAATTTTGAATAAAATTTAAAATAGTGCTTTCTAAAGGGAGTTTTTTGAAAATTTTTACAAGTCAATAAACGAAAAAGTGTTTTTCGCGAAATTGTCAATTATCCCTAGTGGGAACGTTACAGGGAGTCTAGTTAAGATTTAAAATGCTGAAAACAGCTTGATATTGCGTCACCGGGATGCAAAGATATGAGGTTTTTATTAAAAACGTGTATCCCTTAGGTAGATTTCGTCTATGTATCAGTACTATTGACTGTAAAGAGTTTCTGGAATAACAGAAGTACTATGCGAGCTAGGCGCACGGGCGAGGTGTCAAAAGACGCGTCTCCGCGCGGGCTAGTCAACTATTTGTGTTCCTGGAATAATCCCGAAGAAAAATCGGGAATTATCCTGAAAAAACTGATTTTAAGACCAAAAAGTATGTAAAACACCGAATAACACCACCGAAACGGGACTCGACTTCGCGGAACGCGCACGGGAGTACAGGTAAGGCAGGTAAGTATCGGATTAAATTATTAAAAACCAGGAATAGACTGAAAATTTTGAATAAAATTTAAAATAGTGCTTTCTAAAGGGAGTTTTTTGAAAATTTTTACAAGTCAATAAACGAAAAAGTGTTTTTCGCGAAATTGTCAATTATCCCTAGTGGGAACGTTACAGGGAGTCTAGTTAAGATTTAAAATGCTGAAAACAGCTTGATATTGCGTCACCGGGATGCAAAGATATGAGGTTTTTATTAAAAACGTGTATCCCTTAGGTAGATTTCGTCTATGTATCAGTACTATTGACTGTAAAGAGTTTCTGGAATAACAGAAGTACTATGCGAGCTAGGCGCACGGGCGAGGTGTCAAAAGACGCGTCTCCGCGCGGGCTAGTCAACTATTTGTGTTCCTGGAATAATCCCGAAGAAAAATCGGGAATTATCCTGAAAAAACTGATTTTAAGACCAAAAAGTATGTAAAACACCGAATAACACCACCGAAACGGGACTCGACTTCGCGGAACGCGCACGGGAGTACAGGTAAGGCAGGTAAGTATCGGATTAAATTATTAAAAACCAGGAATAGACTGAAAATTTTGAATAAAATTTAAAATAGTGCTTTCTAAAGGGAGTTTTTTGAAAATTTTTACAAGTCAATAAACGAAAAAGTGTTTTTCGCGAAATTGTCAATTATCCCTAGTGGGAACGTTACAGGGAGTCTAGTTAAGATTTAAAATGCTGAAAACAGCTTGATATTGCGTCACCGGGATGCAAAGATATGAGGTTTTTATTAAAAACGTGTATCCCTTAGGTAGATTTCGTCTATGTATCAGTACTATTGACTGTAAAGAGTTTCTGGAATAACAGAAGTACTATGCGAGCTAGGCGCACGGGCGAGGTGTCAAAAGACGCGTCTCCGCGCGGGCTAGTCAACTATTTGTGTTCCTGGAATAATCCCGAAGAAAAATCGGGAATTATCCTGAAAAAACTGATTTTAAGACCAAAAAGTATGTAAAACACCGAATAACACCACCGAAACGGGACTCGACTTCGCGGAACGCGCACGGGAGTACAGGTAAGGCAGGTAAGTATCGGATTAAATTATTAAAAACCAGGAATAGACTGAAAATTTTGAATAAAATTTAAAATAGTGCTTTCTAAAGGGAGTTTTTTGAAAATTTTTACAAGTCAATAAACGAAAAAGTGTTTTTCGCGAAATTGTCAATTATCCCTAGTGGGAACGTTACAGGGAGTCTAGTTAAGATTTAAAATGCTGAAAACAGCTTGATATTGCGTCACCGGGATGCAAAGATATGAGGTTTTTATTAAAAACGTGTATCCCTTAGGTAGATTTCGTCTATGTATCAGTACTATTGACTGTAAAGAGTTTCTGGAATAACAGAAGTACTATGCGAGCTAGGCGCACGGGCGAGGTGTCAAAAGACGCGTCTCCGCGCGGGCTAGTCAACTATTTGTGTTCCTGGAATAATCCCGAAGAAAAATCGGGAATTATCCTGAAAAAACTGATTTTAAGACCAAAAAGTATGTAAAACACCGAATAACACCACCGAAACGGGACTCGACTTCGCGGAACGCGCACGGGAGTACAGGTAAGGCAGGTAAGTATCGGATTAAATTATTAAAAACCAGGAATAGACTGAAAATTTTGAATAAAATTTAAAATAGTGCTTTCTAAAGGGAGTTTTTTGAAAATTTTTACAAGTCAATAAACGAAAAAGTGTTTTTCGCGAAATTGTCAATTATCCCTAGTGGGAACGTTACAGGGAGTCTAGTTAAGATTTAAAATGCTGAAAACAGCTTGATATTGCGTCACCGGGATGCAAAGATATGAGGTTTTTATTAAAAACGTGTATCCCTTAGGTAGATTTCGTCTATGTATCAGTACTATTGACTGTAAAGAGTTTCTGGAATAACAGAAGTACTATGCGAGCTAGGCGCACGGGCGAGGTGTCAAAAGACGCGTCTCCGCGCGGGCTAGTCAACTATTTGTGTTCCTGGAATAATCCCGAAGAAAAATCGGGAATTATCCTGAAAAAACTGATTTTAAGACCAAAAAGTATGTAAAACACCGAATAACACCACCGAAACGGGACTCGACTTCGCGGAACGCGCACGGGAGTACAGGTAAGGCAGGTAAGTATCGGATTAAATTATTAAAAACCAGGAATAGACTGAAAATTTTGAATAAAATTTAAAATAGTGCTTTCTAAAGGGAGTTTTTTGAAAATTTTTACAAGTCAATAAACGAAAAAGTGTTTTTCGCGAAATTGTCAATTATCCCTAGTGGGAACGTTACAGGGAGTCTAGTTAAGATTTAAAATGCTGAAAACAGCTTGATATTGCGTCACCGGGATGCAAAGATATGAGGTTTTTATTAAAAACGTGTATCCCTTAGGTAGATTTCGTCTATGTATCAGTACTATTGACTGTAAAGAGTTTCTGGAATAACAGAAGTACTATGCGAGCTAGGCGCACGGGCGAGGTGTCAAAAGACGCGTCTCCGCGCGGGCTAGTCAACTATTTGTGTTCCTGGAATAATCCCGAAGAAAAATCGGGAATTATCCTGAAAAAACTGATTTTAAGACCAAAAAGTATGTAAAACACCGAATAACACCACCGAAACGGGACTCGACTTCGCGGAACGCGCACGGGAGTACAGGTAAGGCAGGTAAGTATCGGATTAAATTATTAAAAACCAGGAATAGACTGAAAATTTTGAATAAAATTTAAAATAGTGCTTTCTAAAGGGAGTTTTTTGAAAATTTTTACAAGTCAATAAACGAAAAAGTGTTTTTCGCGAAATTGTCAATTATCCCTAGTGGGAACGTTACAGGGAGTCTAGTTAAGATTTAAAATGCTGAAAACAGCTTGATATTGCGTCACCGGGATGCAAAGATATGAGGTTTTTATTAAAAACGTGTATCCCTTAGGTAGATTTCGTCTATGTATCAGTACTATTGACTGTAAAGAGTTTCTGGAATAACAGAAGTACTATGCGAGCTAGGCGCACGGGCGAGGTGTCAAAAGACGCGTCTCCGCGCGGGCTAGTCAACTATTTGTGTTCCTGGAATAATCCCGAAGAAAAATCGGGAATTATCCTGAAAAAACTGATTTTAAGACCAAAAAGTATGTAAAACACCGAATAACACCACCGAAACGGGACTCGACTTCGCGGAACGCGCACGGGAGTACAGGTAAGGCAGGTAAGTATCGGATTAAATTATTAAAAACCAGGAATAGACTGAAAATTTTGAATAAAATTTAAAATAGTGCTTTCTAAAGGGAGTTTTTTGAAAATTTTTACAAGTCAATAAACGAAAAAGTGTTTTTCGCGAAATTGTCAATTATCCCTAGTGGGAACGTTACAGGGAGTCTAGTTAAGATTTAAAATGCTGAAAACAGCTTGATATTGCGTCACCGGGATGCAAAGATATGAGGTTTTTATTAAAAACGTGTATCCCTTTTTTTTTTTTTTTTTTTTTTTTTGTGGATGGGAAATCATCAAATGACCCCTCCCGCTCTGGGTGGAGCGGAAGGGAGTGTCAGACTTTTACTGACTAAAACCCACCCGTGTTCCGTCCTTAGCCCTTTCTGTTCCAGGGCAGCGGTTAACCTTTCGGAAAATCCCGCCGCCCCGGCAGGCTTCGGCCCTGTGGGGCCCCGTCCTCTGCTGACATCTCTTTGAGGCGCGCGTGGAACACAACGCGCCGTCCGGCACGGGCCTGGTCCTGATCGGACGGTGAGCTACCCATTACTCACCGCCCGCAGGCCCGCGCCTACGGTGGCCGGGAGTCGTCACGCGGCTCCCGACGCCCGGAGCGTCTCCCGCGGCGGCTGAGGCGTGAGGTTCTCTCCCTCAGCCTCCCCGCCACCTCCTTCGCTAGCATGACTGCTTCGCAGAAGGAGGTGACTGCCTCCCACTCCCTCTCGCCCCGGACCATGGCTTGCACCAGGGCCGGACGCGAGAGGTCGCCGCCGTTGCCGATCGCCTCTACGAGGACACGGCGGGGCTCCGCCCAAGCAGGGCAGACCTCCACCGTATGCTCCACCGTGTCCTCTGGGCGATCCTGGCAGTGGTGACACCCGGGCGTCTCCTCCCGCCTGATGATGTGCAGGAACCTCCCGAAACATCCGTGTCCGGAGAGGACCTGCGTCAGGCGGTACGTGAGAACGCCGTGACGCCTCTCTAGCCACTCCTCAAAGAGGGGTCTTATCGCCGCTATCGCGGCGTGCCCTGCGCTGGGTTGCGATAGTCGCGCCTTCCATTCCGCCATGAGATCGCGCCGGAGGTCCGTCCGCTCCGCAGCGATTTGCCGCGGGTGCAGAGTTTCCCCCCGGCTTAGTGCCTCCGCGCGCCAATCATGCAGGCGCGCGAGCACTATCGCCTCCAGATCCCATGGCGGCAGTCCGGCAAGGAGGCTTGCTGCCTCGCGCGAGATCGTGCGGTAGCCCCGGATCAGCCTTACGGCTACCACCTTCTGGGGCGCGTTCAGGTAGTGTGCGGCTCGAAGCCGCAGTGAACGCGCCCACACCGGGGCCCCATATAGGGCCATGGACCGCACGATCCCCGCGTAAAGCCTCCGGCAGGAGGCGTTTGGCCCCCTCAGGTTGGGCAGGAGCCGCTTTAAGGCGGCCCCGGCCCGTTCCAGTTTGGGGGCCAAACGTCGGAAATGCTCGACGAAGTTCCACCGGCAGTCGAGGACGAGACCCAGGTATCTCATCGTTGCCTCGACGCCGATGTGAACCCCTCCTACCATCAGTTGGGATCCCGAAGGTGGCCCGTACCGGGGCCCATGAAAGGACATGGCCTCGGACTTGTGCAATGCCACCTCGAGACCCAACCGCCGGATCCTATCCACGACTATCGCAGCCCCGCGTGTCATCGCGTCGGCCGCCGCCTGATACGACCTCCCTTGCGCCAGGACCAGCGTGTCGTCAGCGTAGCAAACTACGCTGACGCCATCAGGGAGGTCTGCCCGCAGCACCCAGTCGTAACCGATGTCCCACAGGAGCGGCCCCAGAACCGATCCCTGTGGGACACCGCACGACATCTCTCGCCGGTTCCAGTTCCCGTCGCGACCGGGGTAGATGACGGCTCTGTCCGTCAAATACGCCCCGACTACTCGACGGAGGTAGGTCGGCACCCGGTGATACCGGAGTGCCTCCCCAATGCAACTCCAGGGCAGGGTGTTAAACGCGTTGGCGATGTCGAGTGACACCGCCACGACGACCCCACCCCGGGACACCGCATCCCCCGTCGTGAGGGCTCTAACGCGCATGATGGCGTCCACCGTCGAGCGCCCCTTGCGGAAGCCAAACTGGCTATCCGCAAGATCCGGCCCCGTCCCCACCAGGTGCCCGACGAGGCGGCCCGCAATCACTCTCTCGAAGAGCTTGCCAACCTCGTCGAGCAGCACAATGGGCCGGTATGCGGACGGAGAGTCCGCAGGGCGCCCTGGCTTCTGAATGAGGACCAGCTTCCCCGTCTTCCAACGCAGTGGAAACTGGCCTCTCTCCATGCATGCGCTTAAGAGCGCCTCCAGTCGAGGCCCGAGAGCCGTCGAGGCCAGGACCCAGGCTTTACCCGGCAAGCCGTCGGGTCCTGGGGCGGTATTTTTGGCCTTAAGCCTGATTACCGCCGCTCCCAGCTCTACCCCGGTCACTTCAGGGGTGTCGTCGTCGTCGTCCGTGTGGTCCGCTTCGGACACCGCTATTGGCGGAGCCATAGGCGGGGGAGTATGCTCCCCCCGTGAAGGGAACAGAGCGCTCACCACCTCCTCCACCAGCTGAGGGCGGAGACTCTGCGTCAGCGGGGGGGCCCAGGTGCGGAGTTTATTCCGCACCATTTTGTAAGGGCGCCCCCATGGATCTCTGTTCAGAGTCTCCAGCATCTCCTCGCGGGCCATATCCTTGGCCCGCTGGACTGCCTCTCGGAGGGCGGTCTTCGCCGCTCTGTACCCCTCGTACAGCTCCGCCTCCGTGGCTTCCGCATCCGGAGGGCGGATGCGGCGCCTGCGGTGCCTGGTATACCGGTGTCGCGCGTCGACGCACGCCTTGCGTAACGCCGCGATCTCCTGCGACCACCAGTACACCTGACGTCGGGCGCGTCCTGGCCGGACTCGGGGCATTGCCACGTCACAGATCTCGGACATGGCCTCCCGGAACCACTCCGCCTCATCGTCGATATCAGCAGGCCTGTCCGGTGAATACACCCAGGCCTGCACGATCGAGGCTTCCAGGAGAAGCTCCCGGTCCAGCTGCTTCAGCGCCCACCGCGGACCACTCGGGGCCTGTTGGACCAGCGCGCTAGAGGTCTGGGTGGAGACATCAAACCGGATATACCGGTGATCGGAGTAGGTCTCCACCTCCTCCATGACGCGCCAGTCAATGACCTGCTGCGTCAGAGCGGGGCTGGCGAACGAGATGTCCACTACCGACTCGCCCCGCATCCGCACACACGTAGGAACAGAACCCCGATTTAGGACGACCAGGCCTGTTTCCAGAGCCCAGTCCTCCACCATCCTGCCCCGCACGTCCGTGCACCGGGAACCCCAGGCCAAGTTCTTGGCGTTGAAGTCCCCGAGCACTAGCACGGAGAAGGGATGGTTCCTGGCGACGACGACACTCAACTCTGTTAAAGAGTTCTGGAACTCGGCGAGAGTTCGGCTCGGAGAGAAGTAAACTCCCACTACTACAATCTCTCCGAACCGTGCTGCTACGCACCCCTGTCCCTTCGTGACACATTCGAGGGACGGGGTGCCGGCGGCAGCCGACGAAATTATAGCCACTGAGCCGTTAAGGTCCTCCACCCAGTCATCTCTGGGCGGGACAAAGTACGGCTCAGCGACCACGGCGATGTTAATCGACCACTGCGCCATGCTCTGGAGCAACAAGTCCTGAGCGCAGGCACAGTGGTTGATGTTCGCCTGGAGGAGACGTAGCGGAGCCATTACTCCTCCATTTCAGTCCCCTCCCGGGCCTCTTGAGGAGGCCCTTCAGCAGCGGCGGCGGTGGCGGCGGCGGCGGCGGTGGCGGCGGCGGCGGCGGTGGCGGCGGCGGTGGCGGCGGCGACGGTGGTGGTGGTGGCGACGGCGGCGGAGGGCCTGCCTTTCCTCCTGGCTTCGGTGGGTGGGGCGCAGGACTTGCTCCCCGCCCGGTGATCGGCCGGCTTGCCAGCAGCCGCACATGCGACGCAGTGCGGCGTGGCGTTGCACGAGCCGGCCTTATGTCCGGGCATACCGCAGCGGAAGCACAGAGTGCTGCGGTCCTCCGAGGTGCACATGGCGCTCGCGTGGTAACCCACGAGGCATCGATAGCACCTCAGAGGTCTGGGCTCCAGCAGCTTGACCTGCGCTGACACCCAGCCCACCAGGAGCCTTCCGCCCTCCACTATTTGTCTCGCCGCCGTCACAGGACAGCTTACCGTTATGGTTCGCATGCCCGTGAAGTCGGGACGTATGGTGCCCGCCTTCACCTGGTCGGCCAGACACCCGCCCGTCCCGACGACGGCGGCTACCACCTCCTTCTCCGTAACAGAGTCATCCAGGCCCATAATGCGCATATCTGCGCACTTGACGGGCCTGGAGACTCGAGCCTCGTCCGCGTTGAGGGACGCCCTTAGCTTCTCAGCTAGGGCGTCAGCGGTGGGGCCACTCGTCGCACCGGGGATCTCCAGCATGCGGGCACCAGTAGCGGTCACCCTATGCCGGAGGCCTCCGGTGATCCCCAGCTCCTGGAGGTTCACCGTCGCAACGTGTATCCCTTAGGTAGATTTCGTCTATGTATCAGTACTATTGACTGTAAAGAGTTTCTGGAATAACAGAAGTACTATGCGAGCTAGGCGCACGGGCGAGGTGTCAAAAGACGCGTCTCCGCGCGGGCTAGTCAACTATTTGTGTTCCTGGAATAATCCCGAAGAAAAATCGGGAATTATCCTGAAAAAACTGATTTTAAGACCAAAAAGTATGTAAAACACCGAATAACACCACCGAAACGGGACTCGACTTCGCGGAACGCGCACGGGAGTACAGGTAAGGCAGGTAAGTATCGGATTAAATTATTAAAAACCAGGAATAGACTGAAAATTTTGAATAAAATTTAAAATAGTGCTTTCTAAAGGGAGTTTTTTGAAAATTTTTACAAGTCAATAAACGAAAAAGTGTTTTTCGCGAAATTGTCAATTATCCCTAGTGGGAACGTTACAGGGAGTCTAGTTAAGATTTAAAATGCTGAAAACAGCTTGATATTGCGTCACCGGGATGCAAAGATATGAGGTTTTTATTAAAAACGTGTATCCCTTAGGTAGATTTCGTCTATGTATCAGTACTATTGACTGTAAAGAGTTTCTGGAATAACAGAAGTACTATGCGAGCTAGGCGCACGGGCGAGGTGTCAAAAGACGCGTCTCCGCGCGGGCTAGTCAACTATTTGTGTTCCTGGAATAATCCCGAAGAAAAATCGGGAATTATCCTGAAAAAACTGATTTTAAGACCAAAAAGTATGTAAAACACCGAATAACACCACCGAAACGGGACTCGACTTCGCGGAACGCGCACGGGAGTACAGGTAAGGCAGGTAAGTATCGGATTAAATTATTAAAAACCAGGAATAGACTGAAAATTTTGAATAAAATTTAAAATAGTGCTTTCTAAAGGGAGTTTTTTGAAAATTTTTACAAGTCAATAAACGAAAAAGTGTTTTTCGCGAAATTGTCAATTATCCCTAGTGGGAACGTTACAGGGAGTCTAGTTAAGATTTAAAATGCTGAAAACAGCTTGATATTGCGTCACCGGGATGCAAAGATATGAGGTTTTTATTAAAAACGTGTATCCCTTAGGTAGATTTCGTCTATGTATCAGTACTATTGACTGTAAAGAGTTTCTGGAATAACAGAAGTACTATGCGAGCTAGGCGCACGGGCGAGGTGTCAAAAGACGCGTCTCCGCGCGGGCTAGTCAACTATTTGTGTTCCTGGAATAATCCCGAAGAAAAATCGGGAATTATCCTGAAAAAACTGATTTTAAGACCAAAAAGTATGTAAAACACCGAATAACACCACCGAAACGGGACTCGACTTCGCGGAACGCGCACGGGAGTACAGGTAAGGCAGGTAAGTATCGGATTAAATTATTAAAAACCAGGAATAGACTGAAAATTTTGAATAAAATTTAAAATAGTGCTTTCTAAAGGGAGTTTTTTGAAAATTTTTACAAGTCAATAAACGAAAAAGTGTTTTTCGCGAAATTGTCAATTATCCCTAGTGGGAACGTTACAGGGAGTCTAGTTAAGATTTAAAATGCTGAAAACAGCTTGATATTGCGTCACCGGGATGCAAAGATATGAGGTTTTTATTAAAAACGTGTATCCCTTAGGTAGATTTCGTCTATGTATCAGTACTATTGACTGTAAAGAGTTTCTGGAATAACAGAAGTACTATGCGAGCTAGGCGCACGGGCGAGGTGTCAAAAGACGCGTCTCCGCGCGGGCTAGTCAACTATTTGTGTTCCTGGAATAATCCCGAAGAAAAATCGGGAATTATCCTGAAAAAACTGATTTTAAGACCAAAAAGTATGTAAAACACCGAATAACACCACCGAAACGGGACTCGACTTCGCGGAACGCGCACGGGAGTACAGGTAAGGCAGGTAAGTATCGGATTAAATTATTAAAAACCAGGAATAGACTGAAAATTTTGAATAAAATTTAAAATAGTGCTTTCTAAAGGGAGTTTTTTGAAAATTTTTACAAGTCAATAAACGAAAAAGTGTTTTTCGCGAAATTGTCAATTATCCCTAGTGGGAACGTTACAGGGAGTCTAGTTAAGATTTAAAATGCTGAAAACAGCTTGATATTGCGTCACCGGGATGCAAAGATATGAGGTTTTTATTAAAAACGTGTATCCCTTAGGTAGATTTCGTCTATGTATCAGTACTATTGACTGTAAAGAGTTTCTGGAATAACAGAAGTACTATGCGAGCTAGGCGCACGGGCGAGGTGTCAAAAGACGCGTCTCCGCGCGGGCTAGTCAACTATTTGTGTTCCTGGAATAATCCCGAAGAAAAATCGGGAATTATCCTGAAAAAACTGATTTTAAGACCAAAAAGTATGTAAAACACCGAATAACACCACCGAAACGGGACTCGACTTCGCGGAACGCGCACGGGAGTACAGGTAAGGCAGGTAAGTATCGGATTAAATTATTAAAAACCAGGAATAGACTGAAAATTTTGAATAAAATTTAAAATAGTGCTTTCTAAAGGGAGTTTTTTGAAAATTTTTACAAGTCAATAAACGAAAAAGTGTTTTTCGCGAAATTGTCAATTATCCCTAGTGGGAACGTTACAGGGAGTCTAGTTAAGATTTAAAATGCTGAAAACAGCTTGATATTGCGTCACCGGGATGCAAAGATATGAGGTTTTTATTAAAAACGTGTATCCCTTAGGTAGATTTCGTCTATGTATCAGTACTATTGACTGTAAAGAGTTTCTGGAATAACAGAAGTACTATGCGAGCTAGGCGCACGGGCGAGGTGTCAAAAGACGCGTCTCCGCGCGGGCTAGTCAACTATTTGTGTTCCTGGAATAATCCCGAAGAAAAATCGGGAATTATCCTGAAAAAACTGATTTTAAGACCAAAAAGTATGTAAAACACCGAATAACACCACCGAAACGGGACTCGACTTCGCGGAACGCGCACGGGAGTACAGGTAAGGCAGGTAAGTATCGGATTAAATTATTAAAAACCAGGAATAGACTGAAAATTTTGAATAAAATTTAAAATAGTGCTTTCTAAAGGGAGTTTTTTGAAAATTTTTACAAGTCAATAAACGAAAAAGTGTTTTTCGCGAAATTGTCAATTATCCCTAGTGGGAACGTTACAGGGAGTCTAGTTAAGATTTAAAATGCTGAAAACAGCTTGATATTGCGTCACCGGGATGCAAAGATATGAGGTTTTTATTAAAAACGTGTATCCCTTAGGTAGATTTCGTCTATGTATCAGTACTATTGACTGTAAAGAGTTTCTGGAATAACAGAAGTACTATGCGAGCTAGGCGCACGGGCGAGGTGTCAAAAGACGCGTCTCCGCGCGGGCTAGTCAACTATTTGTGTTCCTGGAATAATCCCGAAGAAAAATCGGGAATTATCCTGAAAAAACTGATTTTAAGACCAAAAAGTATGTAAAACACCGAATAACACCACCGAAACGGGACTCGACTTCGCGGAACGCGCACGGGAGTACAGGTAAGGCAGGTAAGTATCGGATTAAATTATTAAAAACCAGGAATAGACTGAAAATTTTGAATAAAATTTAAAATAGTGCTTTCTAAAGGGAGTTTTTTGAAAATTTTTACAAGTCAATAAACGAAAAAGTGTTTTTCGCGAAATTGTCAATTATCCCTAGTGGGAACGTTACAGGGAGTCTAGTTAAGATTTAAAATGCTGAAAACAGCTTGATATTGCGTCACCGGGATGCAAAGATATGAGGTTTTTATTAAAAACGTGTATCCCTTAGGTAGATTTCGTCTATGTATCAGTACTATTGACTGTAAAGAGTTTCTGGAATAACAGAAGTACTATGCGAGCTAGGCGCACGGGCGAGGTGTCAAAAGACGCGTCTCCGCGCGGGCTAGTCAACTATTTGTGTTCCTGGAATAATCCCGAAGAAAAATCGGGAATTATCCTGAAAAAACTGATTTTAAGACCAAAAAGTATGTAAAACACCGAATAACACCACCGAAACGGGACTCGACTTCGCGGAACGCGCACGGGAGTACAGGTAAGGCAGGTAAGTATCGGATTAAATTATTAAAAACCAGGAATAGACTGAAAATTTTGAATAAAATTTAAAATAGTGCTTTCTAAAGGGAGTTTTTTGAAAATTTTTACAAGTCAATAAACGAAAAAGTGTTTTTCGCGAAATTGTCAATTATCCCTAGTGGGAACGTTACAGGGAGTCTAGTTAAGATTTAAAATGCTGAAAACAGCTTGATATTGCGTCACCGGGATGCAAAGATATGAGGTTTTTATTAAAAACGTGTATCCCTTAGGTAGATTTCGTCTATGTATCAGTACTATTGACTGTAAAGAGTTTCTGGAATAACAGAAGTACTATGCGAGCTAGGCGCACGGGCGAGGTGTCAAAAGACGCGTCTCCGCGCGGGCTAGTCAACTATTTGTGTTCCTGGAATAATCCCGAAGAAAAATCGGGAATTATCCTGAAAAAACTGATTTTAAGACCAAAAAGTATGTAAAACACCGAATAACACCACCGAAACGGGACTCGACTTCGCGGAACGCGCACGGGAGTACAGGTAAGGCAGGTAAGTATCGGATTAAATTATTAAAAACCAGGAATAGACTGAAAATTTTGAATAAAATTTAAAATAGTGCTTTCTAAAGGGAGTTTTTTGAAAATTTTTACAAGTCAATAAACGAAAAAGTGTTTTTCGCGAAATTGTCAATTATCCCTAGTGGGAACGTTACAGGGAGTCTAGTTAAGATTTAAAATGCTGAAAACAGCTTGATATTGCGTCACCGGGATGCAAAGATATGAGGTTTTTATTAAAAACGTGTATCCCTTAGGTAGATTTCGTCTATGTATCAGTACTATTGACTGTAAAGAGTTTCTGGAATAACAGAAGTACTATGCGAGCTAGGCGCACGGGCGAGGTGTCAAAAGACGCGTCTCCGCGCGGGCTAGTCAACTATTTGTGTTCCTGGAATAATCCCGAAGAAAAATCGGGAATTATCCTGAAAAAACTGATTTTAAGACCAAAAAGTATGTAAAACACCGAATAACACCACCGAAACGGGACTCGACTTCGCGGAACGCGCACGGGAGTACAGGTAAGGCAGGTAAGTATCGGATTAAATTATTAAAAACCAGGAATAGACTGAAAATTTTGAATAAAATTTAAAATAGTGCTTTCTAAAGGGAGTTTTTTGAAAATTTTTACAAGTCAATAAACGAAAAAGTGTTTTTCGCGAAATTGTCAATTATCCCTAGTGGGAACGTTACAGGGAGTCTAGTTAAGATTTAAAATGCTGAAAACAGCTTGATATTGCGTCACCGGGATGCAAAGATATGAGGTTTTTATTAAAAACGTGTATCCCTTTTTTTTTTTTTTTTTTTTTTTTTTTTTGTGGATGGGAAATCATCAAATGACCCCTCCCGCTCTGGGTGGAGCGGAAGGGAGTGTCAGACTTTTACTGACTAAAACCCACCCGTGTTCCGTCCTTAGCCCTTTCTGTTCCAGGGCAGCGGTTAACCTTTCGGAAAATCCCACCGCCCCGGCAGGCTTCGGCCCTGTGGGGCCCCGTCCTCTGCTGACATCTCTTTGAGGCGCGCGTGGAACACAACGCGCCGTCCGGCACGGGCCTGGTCCTGATCGGACGGTGAGCTACCCATTACTCACCGCCCGCAGGCCCGCGCCTACGGTGGCCGGGAGTCGTCACGCGGCTCCCGACGCCCGGAGCGTCTCCCGCGGCGGCTGAGGCGTGAGGTGTTCTCCCTCAGCCTCCCCGCCACCTCCTTCGCTAGCATGACTGCTTCGCAGAAGGAGGTGACTGCCTCCCATTCTCTCTCGCCCCGGACCATGGCTTGCACCAGGGCCGGGCGCGAGAGGTCGCCGCCGTTGCCGATCGCCTCCACGAGGACACGGCGGGTCTCCGCCCAAGCAGGGCAGACCTCCACCGTGTGCTCCACCGTGTCCTCTGGGCGATCCGGGCAGTGGTGACACCCGGGCGTCTCCTCCCGCCTGATGATGTGCAGGAACCTCCCGAAACATCCGTGTCCGGAGAGGACCTGCGTCAGGCGGTACGTGAGAGCGCCGTGACGCCTCTCTAGCCACTCCTCAAAGAGGGGTCTTATCGCCGCTATCGCGGCGTGCCCTGCGCTGGGTTGCGATAGTCGCGCCTTCCATTCCGCCATGAGATCGCGCCGGAGGTCCGTCCGCTCCGCAGCGATTTGCCGCGGGTGCAGAGTTTCCCCCCGGCGTAGTGCCTCCGCGCGCCAATCATGGAGGCGCGCAAGCACTATCGCCTCCAGATCCCATGGCGGCAGTCCGGCAAGGAGGCATGCCGCCTCGCGCGAGATCGTGCGGTAGCCCCGGATCAGCCTTACGGCTACCACCTTCTGGGGCGCGTTCAGATAGTGTGCGGCTCGAAGCCGCAGTGAACGCGCCCATACCGGGGCCCCATATAGGGCCATGGACCGCACGACCCCCGCGTAAAGCCTCCGGCAGGAGGCGTTTGGCCCCCTCAGGTTGGGCAGGAGCCGCTTTAAGGCGGCCCCGGCCCGTTCCAGTTTGGGGGCCAAACGTCGGAAATGCTCGACGAAGTTCCACCGGCTGTCGAGGACGAGACCCAGGTATCTCATCGTTGTCTCGACGCCGATGTGAACCCCTCCTACCATCAGTTGAGATCCCGAAGGTGGCCCGTACCGGGGCCCATGAAAGGACATGGCCTCGGACTTGTGCAATGCCACCTCGAGACCCAACTGCCGGATCCTATCCACGACTATCGCAACCCCGCGTGTCATTGCGTCGGCCGCCGCCTGATGCGACCTCCCCTGCGCCAGGACCAGCGTGTCGTCAGCGTAGCAAACTACACTGACGCCATCAGGGAGGTCTGCCCGCAGCACCCAGTCGTAACCGATGTCCCACAGGAGCGGCCCCAGAACCGATCCCTGTGGGACACCGCACGACATCTCTCGCCGGCTCCAGTTCCCGTCGCGACCGGGGTAGATGACGGCTCTATCCGTCAGATACGCCCCGACTATTCGACGGAGGTAGGTCGGCACCCGGTGATACCGAAGTGCCTCCCCAATGCAACTCCAGGGCAGGGTGTTAAACGCGTTGGCGATGTCGAGTGACACCGCCACGACGGCCCCGCCCCGGGACACCGCATCCCCCGTCGTGAGGGCTCTAACGCGCATGATGGCGTCCACCGTCGAGCGCCCCTTGCGGAAGCCAAACTGGCTATCCGCAAGATCCGGCCCTGTCCCCACCAGGTGCCCGACGAGGCGGCCCGCAATCACTCTCTCGAAGAGCTTGCCAACCTCGTCGAGCAGCACAATGGGCCGGTATGCGGACGGAGAGTCCGCAGGGCGCCCTGGCTTCTGAATGAGGACCAGCTTCCCTGTCTTCCAACGGAGTGGAAACTGGCCTCTCTCCATGCATGCGCTTAAGAGCGCCTCCAGTCGAGGCCCGAGAGCCGTCGAGGCCAGGACCCAGGCTTTACCCGGCACGCCATCGGGTCCTGGGGCGGTATTTTTGGCCTTCAGCCTGCCTACCGCCGCTCCCAGCTCTACCCCGGTCACTTCGGGTGTGTCGTCGTCGTCGTCCATGTGGTCCGCTTCGGACACCGCTATTGGCGGAGCCATAGGCGGGGGAGTATGCTCCCCCCGTGAAGGGAACAGAGCGCTCACCACCTCCTCCACCAGCTGTGGGCGGAGACTCTGTGTCAGCGGGGGGGCCCAGGTGCGGAGTTTATTCCGCACCATCTTGTAAGGGCGCCCCCATGGATCTCTGTTCAGAGTCTCCAGCATCTCCTCGCGGGCCAAGTCCTTGGCCCGCTGGACAGCCTCTCGGAGGGCGGTCTTCGCCGCTCTGTACCCCCCGTACAGCTCCGCCTCCGTGGCTTCCGCATCCGGAGGGCGGATGCGGCGCCTGCGGTGCCTGGTGTACCGGTGTCGCGCGTCGACGCACGCCTTGCGTAACGCCGCGATCTCCTGCGACCACCAGTACACCTGACGTCGGGCGCGTCCTGGCCGGACTCGGGGCATTGCCACGTCACAAATCTCGGACATGGCCTCCCGGAACCACTCCGCCTCATCGTCGATATCAGCAGGCCTGTCCGGTGAATACACCCAGGCCTGCACGATCGAGGCTTCCAGGAGAAGCTCCCGGTCCAGCTGCTTCAGCGCCCACCGCGGACCACTCGGGGCCTGTTGGACCAGCGCGCTGGAGGTCTGGGCGGAGACATCGAACCGGATATACCGGTGATCGGAGTAGGTCTCCACCTCCTCCATGACGCGCCAGTCAATGACCTGCTGCGTCAGAGCGGGGCTGGCGAACGAGATGTCCACTACCGACTCGCCCCGCATCCGCACACACGTAGGAACAGAACCCCGATTTAGGACGACCAGGCCTGTTTCCAGAGCCCAGTCCTCCACCATCCTGCCCCGCACGTCCGTGCACCGGGAACCCCAGGCCAAGTTCTTGGCGTTGAAGTCCCCGAGCACTAGCACGGAGAAGGGATGGTTCCTGGCGACGACGACACTCAACTCTGTTAGAGAGTTCTGGAGCTCGGCGAGAGTTCGGCTCGGAGAGAAGTAAACTCCCACTACTACAATCTCTCCGAACCGTGCTGCTACGCACCCCTGTCCCTTCGTGACACATTCGAGGGACGGGGTACCGGCGGCAGCCGACGAAATTATGGCCACTGAGCCGCTAAGGTCCTCCACCCAGTCATCCCTGGGCGGGACAAAGTACGGCTCAGCGACCACGGCGATATTAATCGACCACTGCGCCATGGTCTGGAGCAACAAGTCCTGAGCGCAGGCGCAGTGGTTGATGTTCGCCTGGAGGAGGCGTAAAGGAGCCATTACTCCTCCATTTCAACCCCCTCCCGGGCCTCTTGGGGAGGCCCTTCAGCAGCGGCGGCGGTGGCGGCAGCGGCGGCGGTGGCGGCGGCGGCGGCGGTGGCGGCGGCGGCGGCGGTGGCGGCGGCGGCAGCAGTGGCGGCGACGGTGGTGGTGGTGGCGACGGCGGCGGAGGGCCTGCCTTTCCTCCTGGCTTCGGTGGGTGGGGCGCAGGACTTGCTCCCCGCCCGGTGATCGGCCGGCTTGCCAGCAGCCGCACATGCGACGCAGTGCGGCGTGGCGTTGCACGAGCCGGCCTTATGTCCGGGCTTACCGCAGCGAAAGCACAGAGTGCTGCGGTCCTCCGAGGTGCACATGGCGCTCGCGTGGTGTCCCACGAGGCACCGATAGCACCTCAGAGGTCTGGGCTCCAGCAGCTTGACCTGCGCTGACACCCAGCCCACCAGGAGTCTTCCGCCCTCCACTATCTGCCTCGCCGCCGTCACGGGACAGCTTACCGTAATGGTTCGCATGCCCGTGAAGTCGGGACGTATGGTGCCCGCCTTCACCTGGTCGGCCAGACACCCGCCCGTCCCGACGACGGCGGCTACCACCTCCTTCTCCGTAATGGAGTCATCCAGGCCCATAATGCGCATGTCTGCACACTTGACGGGCCTGGAGACTCGAGCCTCGTCCGCATTGAGGGACGCCCTTAGCTTCTCAGCTAGGGCGTCAGCGGTGGGGCCACTCGTCGCACCGGGGATCTCCAGCATGCGGGCACCAGTGGCGGTCACCCTATACCGGAGGCCCCCGGTGATCCCCAGCTCCTGGAGGTCCACCGCCGCTTTTGCCTTCGTGAGCACGTCGCAGTAGGTCACCCCCCCCTTAACCGCGTCCGGCTGTAGTGTTATGACTACAGCCGCGGTCTTAGGGGAGCGAAGCCTAGCCGCAACGGCTCGCTCCTTGCGGCGCCGCCTTTGCGCCTTTTTTCTGGCCGCCTTGGCCGCCTTCCTCCTCTCCCCGACCACTTGCCACTCTGCGTTGGTCGTGGGAGGTTCTTCTGGGAGAGGCGAAGGCTCTGGGGCCCTCGCCTTCCCAGCCGTTTTGCCCTTCTTCTTATGGGCCGGCGCCGGTTTTGCAGGCGCCGAGGCTCCGCCAGCCGACGCCGGTTTCGCCGGTGTCGGTTTCGCCGGCGCCGGTTTCGCCGGTGCCGGGGCTCCTCCTGCCGACGCCGGTTTAGCCGGCGCCTGGGCCCGGCCAGACGGCCCTGGCTTAGGGGCGGCAGCGGCCGCGTACGAGGCCGCCTTCGGCCCCGGAACCGTCCTACCCGCCAAGGGGGGGCGCAGGACTATACCCTCCAGGACGTCGAAACGCGCCTGGAAGGTCGCCAGCTCCTGCCGAACCAGGTCCAAGACCTGGTTCTCCACCGGCACGGGCCGGCTTGACGGTTCCGCCTGCTCCTTGTCAGGGACCTTCAGGCCGGCCAGGTCTGCACGGAGCCTCCGGTTCTCCTCCTGGAGAAGCTCCGTGGCAGCCGTCAGGCGAGCCACATCCGCCCGTAATGCGGCCACTTCGCCAGCCGAAGGACCGGCGTAGTTGGCCGCCTCCGCTGCCGCCATAATGGAGGCCATTGCCGAGTAGATGGCCTTGTTCTTCGTGTCCTGGCGCTTTTTCAAGGCCACGACCCGGATCGCGGCCTCCACGACCGCCGCAAAACTCCTTTTGCGGTCCGCCTCGGGGCCGCCAACCTCAACCGCCTCGTCACCTGAGGGCTCCGAGGCGACCGCGCGACCGGTCTCCCCCTCCTTTGCGGGCTCCTCCGCACGCTCGGCCGCCTCCCGAGCAGTGAGGCCCCTCCCTGTGCCTCGGCCCCGGACTCCTCCCCGCCTCGTGGTGGGGATCTTCCTGGCCAGCTCCCAGTCAGAGGACGACCCCTGGCCGCCCACTGACCTTGGCCGCTTGCTTCGTCCCTAACGTGTATCCCTTAGGTAGATTTCGTCTATGTATCAGTACTATTGACTGTAAAGAGTTTCTGGAATAACAGAAGTACTATGCGAGCTAGGCGCACGGGCGAGGTGTCAAAAGACGCGTCTCCGCGCGGGCTAGTCAACTATTTGTGTTCCTGGAATAATCCCGAAGAAAAATCGGGAATTATCCTGAAAAAACTGATTTTAAGACCAAAAAGTATGTAAAACACCGAATAACACCACCGAAACGGGACTCGACTTCGCGGAACGCGCACGGGAGTACAGGTAAGGCAGGTAAGTATCGGATTAAATTATTAAAAACCAGGAATAGACTGAAAATTTTGAATAAAATTTAAAATAGTGCTTTCTAAAGGGAGTTTTTTGAAAATTTTTACAAGTCAATAAACGAAAAAGTGTTTTTCGCGAAATTGTCAATTATCCCTAGTGGGAACGTTACAGGGAGTCTAGTTAAGATTTAAAATGCTGAAAACAGCTTGATATTGCGTCACCGGGATGCAAAGATATGAGGTTTTTATTAAAAACGTGTATCCCTTAGGTAGATTTCGTCTATGTATCAGTACTATTGACTGTAAAGAGTTTCTGGAATAACAGAAGTACTATGCGAGCTAGGCGCACGGGCGAGGTGTCAAAAGACGCGTCTCCGCGCGGGCTAGTCAACTATTTGTGTTCCTGGAATAATCCCGAAGAAAAATCGGGAATTATCCTGAAAAAACTGATTTTAAGACCAAAAAGTATGTAAAACACCGAATAACACCACCGAAACGGGACTCGACTTCGCGGAACGCGCACGGGAGTACAGGTAAGGCAGGTAAGTATCGGATTAAATTATTAAAAACCAGGAATAGACTGAAAATTTTGAATAAAATTTAAAATAGTGCTTTCTAAAGGGAGTTTTTTGAAAATTTTTACAAGTCAATAAACGAAAAAGTGTTTTTCGCGAAATTGTCAATTATCCCTAGTGGGAACGTTACAGGGAGTCTAGTTAAGATTTAAAATGCTGAAAACAGCTTGATATTGCGTCACCGGGATGCAAAGATATGAGGTTTTTATTAAAAACGTGTATCCCTTAGGTAGATTTCGTCTATGTATCAGTACTATTGACTGTAAAGAGTTTCTGGAATAACAGAAGTACTATGCGAGCTAGGCGCACGGGCGAGGTGTCAAAAGACGCGTCTCCGCGCGGGCTAGTCAACTATTTGTGTTCCTGGAATAATCCCGAAGAAAAATCGGGAATTATCCTGAAAAAACTGATTTTAAGACCAAAAAGTATGTAAAACACCGAATAACACCACCGAAACGGGACTCGACTTCGCGGAACGCGCACGGGAGTACAGGTAAGGCAGGTAAGTATCGGATTAAATTATTAAAAACCAGGAATAGACTGAAAATTTTGAATAAAATTTAAAATAGTGCTTTCTAAAGGGAGTTTTTTGAAAATTTTTACAAGTCAATAAACGAAAAAGTGTTTTTCGCGAAATTGTCAATTATCCCTAGTGGGAACGTTACAGGGAGTCTAGTTAAGATTTAAAATGCTGAAAACAGCTTGATATTGCGTCACCGGGATGCAAAGATATGAGGTTTTTATTAAAAACGTGTATCCCTTAGGTAGATTTCGTCTATGTATCAGTACTATTGACTGTAAAGAGTTTCTGGAATAACAGAAGTACTATGCGAGCTAGGCGCACGGGCGAGGTGTCAAAAGACGCGTCTCCGCGCGGGCTAGTCAACTATTTGTGTTCCTGGAATAATCCCGAAGAAAAATCGGGAATTATCCTGAAAAAACTGATTTTAAGACCAAAAAGTATGTAAAACACCGAATAACACCACCGAAACGGGACTCGACTTCGCGGAACGCGCACGGGAGTACAGGTAAGGCAGGTAAGTATCGGATTAAATTATTAAAAACCAGGAATAGACTGAAAATTTTGAATAAAATTTAAAATAGTGCTTTCTAAAGGGAGTTTTTTGAAAATTTTTACAAGTCAATAAACGAAAAAGTGTTTTTCGCGAAATTGTCAATTATCCCTAGTGGGAACGTTACAGGGAGTCTAGTTAAGATTTAAAATGCTGAAAACAGCTTGATATTGCGTCACCGGGATGCAAAGATATGAGGTTTTTATTAAAAACGTGTATCCCTTAGGTAGATTTCGTCTATGTATCAGTACTATTGACTGTAAAGAGTTTCTGGAATAACAGAAGTACTATGCGAGCTAGGCGCACGGGCGAGGTGTCAAAAGACGCGTCTCCGCGCGGGCTAGTCAACTATTTGTGTTCCTGGAATAATCCCGAAGAAAAATCGGGAATTATCCTGAAAAAACTGATTTTAAGACCAAAAAGTATGTAAAACACCGAATAACACCACCGAAACGGGACTCGACTTCGCGGAACGCGCACGGGAGTACAGGTAAGGCAGGTAAGTATCGGATTAAATTATTAAAAACCAGGAATAGACTGAAAATTTTGAATAAAATTTAAAATAGTGCTTTCTAAAGGGAGTTTTTTGAAAATTTTTACAAGTCAATAAACGAAAAAGTGTTTTTCGCGAAATTGTCAATTATCCCTAGTGGGAACGTTACAGGGAGTCTAGTTAAGATTTAAAATGCTGAAAACAGCTTGATATTGCGTCACCGGGATGCAAAGATATGAGGTTTTTATTAAAAACGTGTATCCCTTAGGTAGATTTCGTCTATGTATCAGTACTATTGACTGTAAAGAGTTTCTGGAATAACAGAAGTACTATGCGAGCTAGGCGCACGGGCGAGGTGTCAAAAGACGCGTCTCCGCGCGGGCTAGTCAACTATTTGTGTTCCTGGAATAATCCCGAAGAAAAATCGGGAATTATCCTGAAAAAACTGATTTTAAGACCAAAAAGTATGTAAAACACCGAATAACACCACCGAAACGGGACTCGACTTCGCGGAACGCGCACGGGAGTACAGGTAAGGCAGGTAAGTATCGGATTAAATTATTAAAAACCAGGAATAGACTGAAAATTTTGAATAAAATTTAAAATAGTGCTTTCTAAAGGGAGTTTTTTGAAAATTTTTACAAGTCAATAAACGAAAAAGTGTTTTTCGCGAAATTGTCAATTATCCCTAGTGGGAACGTTACAGGGAGTCTAGTTAAGATTTAAAATGCTGAAAACAGCTTGATATTGCGTCACCGGGATGCAAAGATATGAGGTTTTTATTAAAAACGTGTATCCCTTAGGTAGATTTCGTCTATGTATCAGTACTATTGACTGTAAAGAGTTTCTGGAATAACAGAAGTACTATGCGAGCTAGGCGCACGGGCGAGGTGTCAAAAGACGCGTCTCCGCGCGGGCTAGTCAACTATTTGTGTTCCTGGAATAATCCCGAAGAAAAATCGGGAATTATCCTGAAAAAACTGATTTTAAGACCAAAAAGTATGTAAAACACCGAATAACACCACCGAAACGGGACTCGACTTCGCGGAACGCGCACGGGAGTACAGGTAAGGCAGGTAAGTATCGGATTAAATTATTAAAAACCAGGAATAGACTGAAAATTTTGAATAAAATTTAAAATAGTGCTTTCTAAAGGGAGTTTTTTGAAAATTTTTACAAGTCAATAAACGAAAAAGTGTTTTTCGCGAAATTGTCAATTATCCCTAGTGGGAACGTTACAGGGAGTCTAGTTAAGATTTAAAATGCTGAAAACAGCTTGATATTGCGTCACCGGGATGCAAAGATATGAGGTTTTTATTAAAAACGTGTATCCCTTAGGTAGATTTCGTCTATGTATCAGTACTATTGACTGTAAAGAGTTTCTGGAATAACAGAAGTACTATGCGAGCTAGGCGCACGGGCGAGGTGTCAAAAGACGCGTCTCCGCGCGGGCTAGTCAACTATTTGTGTTCCTGGAATAATCCCGAAGAAAAATCGGGAATTATCCTGAAAAAACTGATTTTAAGACCAAAAAGTATGTAAAACACCGAATAACACCACCGAAACGGGACTCGACTTCGCGGAACGCGCACGGGAGTACAGGTAAGGCAGGTAAGTATCGGATTAAATTATTAAAAACCAGGAATAGACTGAAAATTTTGAATAAAATTTAAAATAGTGCTTTCTAAAGGGAGTTTTTTGAAAATTTTTACAAGTCAATAAACGAAAAAGTGTTTTTCGCGAAATTGTCAATTATCCCTAGTGGGAACGTTACAGGGAGTCTAGTTAAGATTTAAAATGCTGAAAACAGCTTGATATTGCGTCACCGGGATGCAAAGATATGAGGGTTAGGTTAGGTTAGGTTAGGTTAGGTTAGGTTAGGTTAGGTTAGGTTAGGTTAGGTTAGGTTAGGTTAGGTTAGGTTAGGTTAGGTTAGGTTAGGTTAGGTTAGGTTAGGTTAGGTTAGGTTAGGTTAGGTTAGGTTAGGTTAGGTTAGGTTAGGTTAGGTTAGGTTTTTTTTTTTTTTTTTTTTTGTTTTGGCAGGAGTGGGAAATCCTCATGGACGCCCAGACTGCCTCACTTGTGAGCCAGTCTGGGCAGTGCCGGACTCTTACCGGCTAAAACCCACTCCTGCCCTTGCTTAGTGTCCCTCTGACATGATCAGAGCCCTTGTCATACATGGTGTTCTGCTTGTTCCTGTCAGCGTTTGGTTTGAAACTGATCCGTTCTAGGAAGTGGACATTCGTTCTTGTGAGCATTTTTCACTTAACAATATATTCTTATTTCTAATAATTTGCCAACTTATAAGTATTTATTTTAAACTAATTTCTTTATGTTAATTTTTGGGTTTTTCTATTTTTATGTTTTTCTAAAGTCTACCTACGCTAATTTTAATATCTATTATAATCTATAACTTAATTTAAACAAAATTTTTCCTATGGCTATCCTAATATATATATATAATATATCGTATAGACATAATATTTCTTACCCTAAATTTACAAATTTATTTCCTATCCTATAAATTTTTACTATTAATTTTCTGTTATGTATCATCGGTTTATTTTTAGTTATTCCTGGCAAACTCACAGCTAGGTTTATGACAGTGATTTTAATCTCAACGAGCTTGTCGAACCACAACGGATTGGTTAGTTTTTTAAATAATGTTTTTTTTTTTTTTTTTTCTATTGTCTAATTAATGTATTGATTTAATCTTCTAAATAAAACAGTTTGCTTAATTTTTGGAATGCTACATGGATTTAGTTTGGATTCGGCTTTGAATTGGGCCAATTTCACATGAAACTGGCTCCAATTGGCTAATTTTATGTATATCAATATAAATTTTGAAAACAATACCGTTGTGGTTCTTACTTCCAGGGAGCTCTGAATTGACCTCAACAATATGCCACCGACAGGCGCGCCAATGCGTCCCATTTACTACGCACCGGGCACACGGCGTCGAAGGCGTTGTGGTCGGTTTTCTCGATCTTGGCCGACAGGCAGTTGTGGCAGCGCGGCGCCTCCGCTGCCATGCGTGACGGACAGTCAGCCTGGAGATGAGGGTCACCGCAGTGGATGCAGAGGTCAGCGGGCTGCGTGCACAGTTTTCGGCTGTGGCCGAAGCACAGGCAGCGAGTGCACTGCACCAGTGGTGACTGATCCAGCACCCGCACCCGCTGCAGGTCAATGTGCACGCGACCCGCCGTCGTTAGCCTCTGCCACACAGTGGGGGACACCTGCAGGATGACGTGGCACATGTGGGGGTTCCTCGTCCTTCGACGGTACTTCACCCCCAACCTCACGTCATCCGCAGGAATATCCCCGACCAGGTGGGTGTTTTGCCGCTGCAGGGACTGGAGGATCTCGGCATCCGTGTGGCAGGAGAGGACGTCCTTGATGATGACAAGAGGGTCCTTATTCTTGACCTCTTCTGCCACCAGATTGCCTGTCCTCCGAATCCTCTCGGTCACCCTCATCATCTCCTCTCTGCTCTTGAAACCGACCACTACCTTCTGGTCTCTCGCTTTGCGCAGCCGCTCCACCCTGGTGCCCTCATTTTTGGCATCGACCGCCGTCCTGAGCTTCTCGAGAACCTCTTCACCGGTGTCCTGATCATTCACAGATGATACAATAACCGAGTGAAGAGGCTCCCGGATGTTCTGCTTCGGGCCGGCAGCGATCTCCGCGAATGTTGGGCCTTGGCCTGCGACAAAGCGAGGGGCCAGCTGGAGTTGCTCCGACAGAGCCTTGGTGTGCTGTTTGCACTCATGCAGCACCAGTTCGTGCTGTTGAAGGCTTTCCATCAGGCTCTTCATCAGCTCTGTCGGTTCTGCCATGGACGGGATAAGTGGCGCGGGCACCGGTGTCATTGCTGGCACGGCTGCAGGTGCGACTGCAGGCGCAACCGCAGGTGCTGGCACGACTGCAGGTGCGACTGCAGGCGCAACCGCAGGTGCTGGCACGACGGGAGTCTTGCTCCGCTCGGATTCCTTCACCAGTTCATAGAGCCGGTTAATCGCGTCGAGGACTCTTTATTTCCGTTGGTTAGGTTAGGTTAGGTTAGGTTAGGTTAGGTTAGGTTAGGTTAGGTTAGGTTAGGTTCCCCCCCGGTGGGTTCCCGCATCCCCCCCGGTGGGTTCCCGCATTGTCGAGGCGGGGGGGCTCAGTAGCCGTGGTGGATTGGGCCACGGTGAAGCTAAGAGGAACCCGAGGAGCGGCCGCTCGTCTAGGCTGTGCGGAAAAGCCGACGACGTAGCGGCCGGCGGGTAGGTTGCGGTGCCGTTTGGCCGACATCGCAGCCTACCTGAGGCGGGCCGCGATGTCCCCCGTGAGGGAGACATCGCGGCTGAGGATTGGAGGCCGCGGCGGTGGGGGAGTGTCGGTGATACGTTGCCGCTCTCCCCACCTTCCGCGGCCTCGACGGGGCCGCCACCGTTCGATGGCGGACGCGGTGGGGCCGCAGGGGAAGAGGAGTGTCGGTGTGTCGTTGCCGCTCTCCCTATCCTCTGCGGCCGTAGCTCCCCATCTTGGGGGGCATGCGGGGCCCGCCACTCAGGCGGGCGTGGGGGCCAGCAGGCAACGGGTGCGGGGGCACCGTTGCCTGCATTGCACAGGCCTCCACCAGTGTTGGACGGGAATGGCTAGGTGCTCCCGGCCATTCTCGTAGCCCCCCTATGTGGGGGGCATGCGGGGCCCGCCATAACATCTAGGCGGGCATGCGCCGGGAGGGCTATGGAGGTAAAGGCTATGCCTATTCCCGTGGCCCTCCCATCACGGCGAATGAGGGAACACCGCTGAGTTTTAGTGGGTATACTGTCATTCCGACAGAGAGTCCCACATACCCCGTCTCGTCCCCCGCGAGACGGGCATGCATAAAGCATTTCTCAGCGACAAAAAAAAAAAAAAAAAAAAAAAGGTTAGGTTAGGTTAGGTTAGGTTAGGTTAGGTTAGGTTAGGTTAGGTTAGGTTAGGTTAGGTTAGGTTAGGTTAGGTTAGGTTAGGTTAGGTTAGGTTTTTTTTTTTTTTTTTTTTTTTTTTTTTTTTTGTTTTGGCAGGAGTGGGAAATCCTCATGGACGCCCAGACTGTCTCACTGATGAGGCAGTCTGGGCAGTGCCGGACTCTTACCGGCTAAAACCCACTCCTGCCTTTCCAAGTGTCCCCCTGACGTAGTCAGAGACCTTTTTTAGGTTATAAATGATCTATGTGCCTTTTAATTTATTTTAATTATACTATTTTTTGATAAGGTTATTTATTTATTTAATTTCTTATTTTTAGAATTTATGTTTCGTTTAAGGTTTAGTTAACTGTTTATAAAATCTGTATTTGTTGTATGCTTTGTCTGTATATAAATGTATATATGAAAAGCATATATTTAAGTTTCTTTATTTCTTTTAATCACTCTACTTGCTATAGCTATGCAGTAATCTATTAACATTTTCCTATTTTTCCTATTTCTCATCATTTCCCCAATG
>OX451374.1:16545511-16548011 GCA_949629185.1 Apamea crenata
AAGTCAATAAACGAAAAAGTGTTTTTCGCGAAATTGTCAATTATCCCTAGTGGGAACGTTACAGGGAGTCTAGTTAAGATTTAAAATGCTGAAAACAGCTTGATATTGCGTCACCGGGATGCAAAGATATGAGGTTTTTATTAAAAACGTGTATCCCTTAGGTAGATTTCGTCTATGTATCAGTACTATTGACTGTAAAGAGTTTCTGGAATATCAGAAGTACTATGCGAGCTAGGCGCACGGGCGAGGTGTCAAAAGACGCGTCTCCGCGCGGGCTAGTCAATTATTTGTGTTCCTGGAATAATCCCGAACAAAAATCGGGAATTATCCTGAAAAAACTGATTTTATGACCAAAAAGTATGTAAAAACACCGAATAACACCACCGAAACGGGACTCGACTTCGCGGAACGCGCACGGGAGTACAGGTAAGGCAGGTAAGTATCGGATTAAATTATTAAAAACCAGGAATAGACTGAAAATTTTGAATAAAATTTAAAATAGTGCTTTCTAAAGGGAGTTTTTTGAAAATTTTTACAAGTCAATAAACGAAAAAGTGTTTTTCGCGAAATTGTCAATTATCCCTAGTGGGAACGTTACAGGGAGTCTAGTTAAGATTTAAAATGCTGAAAACAGCTTGATATTGCGTCACCGGGATGCAAAGATATGAGGGTTAGGTTAGGTTAGGTTAGGTTAGGTTAGGTTAGGTTAGGTTAGGTTAGGTTAGGTTAGGTTAGGTTAGGTTAGGTTAGGTTAGGTTAGGTTAGGTTAGGTTAGGTTAGGTTAGGTTAGGTTAGGTTAGGTTAGGTTAGGTTAGGTTAGGTTAGGTTAGGTTAGGTTAGGTTAGGTTAGGTTAGGTTAGGTTAGGTTAGGTTAGGTTAGGTTAGGTTAGGTTAGGTTAGGTTAGGTTAGGTTAGGTTAGGTTAGGTTAGGTTAGGTTAGGTTAGGTTAGGTTAGGTTAGGTTAGGTTAGGTTAGGTTAGGTTAGGTTAGGTTAGGTTAGGTTAGGTTAGGTTAGGTTAGGTTAGGTTAGGTTAGGTTAGGTTAGGTTAGGTTAGGTTAGGTTAGGTTAGGTTAGGTTAGGTTAGGTTAGGTTAGGTTAGGTTAGGTTAGGTTAGGTTAGGTTAGGTTAGGTTAGGTTAGGTTAGGTTAGGTTAGGTTAGGTTAGGTTAGGTTAGGTTAGGTTAGGTTAGGTTAGGTTAGGTTAGGTTAGGTTAGGTTAGGTTAGGTTAGGTTAGGTTAGGTTAGGTTAGGTTAGGTTAGGTTAGGTTAGGTTAGGTTAGGTTAGGTTAGGTTAGGTTAGGTTAGGTTAGGTTAGGTTAGGTTAGGTTAGGTTAGGTTAGGTTAGGTTAGGTTAGGTTAGGTTAGGTTAGGTTAGGTTAGGTTAGGTTAGGTTAGGTTAGGTTAGGTTAGGTTAGGTTAGGTTAGGTTAGGTTAGGTTAGGTTAGGTTAGGTTAGGTTAGGTTAGGTTAGGTTAGGTTAGGTTAGGTTAGGTTAGGTTAGGTTAGGTTAGGTTAGGTTAGGTTAGGTTAGGTTAGGTTAGGTTAGGTTAGGTTAGGTTAGGTTAGGTTAGGTTAGGTTAGGTTAGGTTAGGTTAGGTTAGGTTAGGTTAGGTTAGGTTAGGTTAGGTTAGGTTAGGTTAGGTTAGGTTAGGTTAGGTTAGGTTAGGTTAGGTTAGGTTAGGTTAGGTTAGGTTAGGTTAGGTTAGGTTAGGTTAGGTTAGGTTAGGTTAGGTTAGGTTAGGTTAGGTTAGGTTAGGTTAGGTTAGGTTAGGTTAGGTTAGGTTAGGTTAGGTTAGGTTAGGTTAGGTTAGGTTAGGTTAGGTTAGGTTAGGTTAGGTTAGGTTAGGTTAGGTTAGGTTAGGTTAGGTTAGGTTAGGTTAGGTTAGGTTAGGTTAGGTTAGGTTAGGTTAGGTTAGGTTAGGTTAGGTTAGGTTAGGTTAGGTTAGGTTAGGTTAGGTTAGGTTAGGTTAGGTTAGGTTAGGTTAGGTTAGGTTAGGTTAGGTTAGGTTAGGTTAGGTTAGGTTAGGTTAGGTTAGGTTAGGTTAGGTTAGGTTAGGTTAGGTTAGGTTAGGTTAGGTTAGGTTAGGTTAGGTTAGGTTAGGTTAGGTTAGGTTAGGTTAGGTTAGGTTAGGTTAGGTTAGGTTAGGTTAGGTTAGGTTAGGTTAGGTTAGGTTAGGTTAGGTTAGGTTAGGTTAGGTTAGGTTAGGTTAGGTTAGGTTAGGTTAGGTTAGGTTAGGTTAGGTTAGGTTAGGTTAGGTTAGGTTAGGTTAGGTTAGGTTAGGTTAGGTTAGGTTAGGTTAGGTTAGGTTAGGTTAGGTTAGGTTAGGTTAGGTTAGGTTAGGTTAGGTTAGGTTAGGTTAGGTTAGGTTAGGTTAGGTTAGGTTAGGTTAGGTTAGGTTAGGTTAGGTTAGGTTAGGTTAGGTTAGGTTAGGTTAGGTTAGGTTAGGTTAGGTTAGGTTAGGTTAGGTTAGGTTAGGTTAGGTTAGGTTAGGTTAGGTTAG